>OMNW01001742.1:4850-15657 GCA_900303245.1 Selene dorsalis | reverse complement strand
TTTGCTTGCACACTCACAGTTTATTTAAGTCCAAAATTGTTGCTGGGAGATTATCTTCTGTTTAAGTGATGTTTACTAGTTTTAGGTTTATTCTGAGTCAGTGTGAATTGTTTGCCTTCTCCCATTTAATGGCTCCAAGGGGGTGAAAAAATAAAATAAAAAACTTGCTTCAACAAAAAGCATAGCAGTGAACTAACAATCCAGCTCAATCCTGGTTTTAACTTTTCAAACATTTGCACACGAGCTGAGAGCACCCCTGATCCATTTCTCTCTGAAGCATTTATGTATTTTCATGGAAGCCATCAGTCAGATTTCTTTCATACAAGAAAAGAAATAACTGACAATAACTGAACAGCTACCAAGCTTAACAGAAGCCCAGGCTGGGATAAGTAAAGCTGGCATATGTTCATGAATTGGGTGCCTGTTTGTCAGGATTGAGTCAACCTTTTCTGGTGCATTCTGTAATTTGTTTATAGTCCCCTTTCAGACATCTGATCTGTAACAGTGTTGGGTTCATCTCGCTGTTAAAGAAATAGCTCTTAAGCTTTCAAACGTCTTCCAGTATGAAGCGTTACGTGTCAGCTTACAACACGAATGTTATCAACAGAGCAGCAGTGCTCAAGCATTAAGCAAACTCTGAAATCCCTTTTTCCCTCCTCGCCATGACATAGCACTTCAAAACAGTAATGAGTTAGTAAATGCTGCTGTTAATATAAAAAGAGTCAGCATACACGCTGCCTGAAGTGATTCCTGATTTTGTTTATGTGTGCTAACAGCCAGGTGAGTGTTTCTACATTCATGTTAAATGACACTTTGACCAATCATCAGACCTGGCAGTGGGTAACAGAGAGTGCTGTGCAATCCTACTCTCCCCCAAGCAAAGAGCAGATTCTCTGTAGCCTGACCCAGCCTTGTACCTGCTGTACAAATATGTTGTATTTTTTGCGGTAAGCATTTCGCTGGATTTCCTGCAAAATCCTTGAACTGAATGAAGCTGAAAATTTAGGCCAAATGTGCTGGTAATCTAGTCAATGGAATTTGCCAAGGAGGATTTTTATTTTGCTATGTTCCCCTGCACTGCTAGATAAAATAAATCCTCCATGAAGAAAAAAAAACACATCATTACAAATATTCTCACCTGAAATGTGAAGAGAACACCATGAACATCTCTTCTTACTCATCTTGCTTCTCTTCTTAAATTTGCTCATTCACAGTATTTCGTTTATAAAATAATCTATTTAACAGATTTAATTTCCTTGCACATAAGGAATGATAATTCAGCCAAGATATGAACTGTATTACCCAGCTGTCTTTAAAGGGCATCATAAGTCACACATTAAATAGATGTATATTTTACACTCATTTAGATCATCACATAAGACATAATTTATGAGAATAGCAGCGTGACAGGATAAATACTTTTTATAGACCAACATACCAACATGTTAAGTGTCTTTCCATGGCAATGATTGTAGGAGGGTTTTGTCTCATGAAAATAAAGACTGTCCAAACAGACAATTACAGTGAAGCTTCTCACAGCCAATTTAGAATAATTTTCATGATTTAACACTTATCTGTAGTCTCTTTGTTCTGCAGTTCTGGAGATGGTGATATCTACCAGATCAGCAGATACTATACGCTTATAGTTACTTGAAGCAGTAGAAGTGCAAAAGAAAAAGCATATAAAAGCAGTGCTGTAGGTTAAAAATAGACAGATCTGCCTTCGTTCTTTCAGTGCAATTTGTTTTGTGTGTCATTTAATACCTGGTGGGTGCTGGTGGCAGTAGTACAGCTTGGGAGGGGGCTGAACCTGGAGCCACCACAGCAGCTGTGCCTACTGTTACAGGGAAGGGGCTGGCAGGGTGCACTGCTCCGCCCTGAGGCAGCTGTGACTGAACCACAGGCATGGGTGCTATCTGAATGATCTATAGAGATATGGAAAGAGAAGGCCGTGAGGAAAAGTGGGGGAGAAATACTAATTCATGATTAGGCAATACAAGTGGTAAAGCTACATATTTGTTATTACTTGGCTTTATCAACAAAATGTACAAAATATCCATAGTGTGTCTCCAGTGAAGTGCTCACAGACCTTGCTTCCTGTCTGAGCACCGTTCTGGACAGGAAGAGGTGGAGCCACAATGGGAAACTGCTGGGCAGGGGCTGGTGCAGTCCGTACTGTTGCCATGGGAACAAGCATTTTACCCTGGAGCACGGGAGATTGTGTTTGCACTAAAACAACAACAAAAATGGGGGTTGGGGGGGGCACCACAGAATATTAGCTTTATGTATCTGAGGCCTTGTCGTGACTCTGCTTTGCTGTGATGTCATGACAGCTAAATCGAAGCTCTCACCTCTAGTTCCTGGGCTGACGACTCCTACTGTGGGGCTGGACGAATACCCTGTCAGTGAACTTGTACCCTGCTGCTTTCCGTTGGCCAAGGACACATGAGCGGGTGGAGCTGTGGGCAGGTTGAAGATACTGGTTGGCTGGCTGAGTTGCTGAGGTGGACTCTTGGGGTTGGTGTTGGCAGGTAGGGTGGGCAGGATGTACTGAACTTGTGTGATGGCCTTACCCCCCGGGGGTGCGAGGGAGGAAGCAGGAAGGAACTGGGGCTGAAGCAGGGGCAGAGGCAGGGGCCCATTGGTTTGGCTATGTGGAGCTGAAACAGCGGTGGAGGGAAGGGCCTGCTGATGGGAAGGCTGAGGCTGGGGGGAGGGGGTGATGAGCTGTACAGCAGGTTGAGCAGAGAGAGCCCCTCCTAACACTAAATTAGTCACTACACCCCCTGGGCCCACACCTCCACCTACAGGATTAGGTGATGAAGAAGAGTAGTACCCACCCCCTGCTGCTGTGGCCCCGCCTCCTGGTCCTGAACCAATCAGAAGTTGCGGCTGCTGCTGGGGAGTCAGAGACTTCCTCTCTGGTGGATGTGGGCTGGATGAAGTGCCTCCATCTCTGGGTTTGCTGGCAATGGGAAGTGGTGTGCTGATAACAGGACGCATTACATTGGTCACCACTGTAGAGGCCACCCTGACTGCTCCAACACCCAGAAGTGGGTTCCCACCCAGTGAACCCACTGACGAGGATGGAGGCCCTCCAGGTGGAGAAGTGGAAATGACTGACTGGCCAGAGGAAAGGGAGAGAGAGGAGGCTTGCACTCCTCCTCCCTCTCCCCCAAGTGTGTCCTTACCCTCGCCCTCTCCTCTTTCCTTTCTCCTGTGATCTAAAAACCCTCCCGCTCCTGATCTCCCCTCATCGTAACGCTTGCTGGTGGGGTAAGAGGACAGTGAGACGCTCCTGCCATGAGGGGTGTGGTGTGAGGAAGATGATGACGCGGTAGAGCAGATGACTGGAGCAAAAACTCTCTGAAAAATAAGCAGATGACTTTTTTTTTTCATTCTAAATGATAAATTAACCTGTATGTGGTCAAACTAAAAACAGTAAATAAGAGAAGACAAATATGTTACCTTTCGATCATTTTCGTCTCCAGAACCATTATCACTATCGCTGTCAGTCACCCGCTCCTTACACTTGAGGTCTATGGAACTGCTAGGATAGGGGTCCTCTGTGGAAAATAAAAATATACACTACTAATGCTGCATTCAGGCAATGATGACAGAATAAGACAGGGAAAAAGGGTCATAAGGTCAGGGTATCATTGCAGTGTGCTTAGTGTACACCAGATATAGTGTACAGCATAAGAGATAAACTGAGCTGAATTAAAGGGATATTCTGGCATAAGTTTAACCCACGGTCTAACGCACTCTGAGACTGAACAGAAAACCTCCTAGAGAGACCAAGTTTGCCGACTGCAAAATTCTGTAGTTGTAGCAACTTAAGCACAGACATCGCAGTTGGCTACAAAGACAGCAGTATTTTGGTTTCTGGCTGTCTTTGTTGTAGTCGCTACAACTAGAGAAGTTTGCAGTCGGAAAACTTGGTCTCTCTAGGGGGTGTTCTAGTCGGTCTCACGGTGCGTTACACCATGGGTTAAACTTATGCTGGAATATCCCTTTAATTGTCATGGCATTAATGGATTGTATTTTAACCAGGGTTTTCCCTGGGTTTTTTTGAGACCAAGGTGGCAAAGGCCCACATCGGAGGGGGTGGGTGGTTTGGTTGCAATGTAAAAAAGGAGGCTCCCACATGCTTGGTATTGTCCCCCCTCTATTAAGTATGAAAGGAGGCTGAAGATCACAGGACATGTCTGCTCTGATGATACAAGTTAGCGGTCCTGAAATGTGTGTTTTTCTTCTATAATACACATTCTACATCTCAGAGGTGACGTCTTTCCACATACGGGCTTCCTTCGCCTTTCAAATGGGGTAGAGCTCTGTGGGAAACAGTAGGAGCCACAGCGCCACTTTGGGTTGTGAGTGTGCATTGAACATTGAAAGTAATGCACCCAAAAGAAGCTACATCTGAATGACCCCACGCTTTACACATGCTTTAAAGAGGTGGCCAAAATCACCCAGGCGCCCGTCTTGGCCTTAGATAGGCAGGCAAAACCCTGTTTAATCCAATTGCCAAAGGTGAGGCACTTCCAGCTGGCATGCTCACTGTTTGTTCATCTCAAGTGGGGAAAATTTTGTCAATGTCAGACTTTCCTAGATATCTCCCACTTCAGAATTACAAGTCAGAGGCTGATGTGAATATTTTTCCCCACACTTGGTTGCTTGTTATTACTAGCCCCAGTCTTTTATGAAAAGTGACACACAGGCAACACTGCTGACATCAAATATTACTTGTGACCTGAGAATCATACTGTAACACAGAATGGGATTTCCGCACGTACTGTAGTTAGGAATTGTATTAGGTCCGTCAGTGACACAGTAAAGTGTACTGACACATATCTCTAACTGAGCATATTGCTTAAAGGTAGGGTTGGAGATCTATTTCGGGACCATTTTTTACTGAACTGCTTGAAATCCTCTTCACACTCCGACTGCAACCAATTAATTAAATGGTTTTTCACAAAAATGAAAAAAGACAGTCACCTGTGGGACAGACAATCCTGGAAAAACACCATCCAATCATCTTAAACGCCACGTTCAAGTCATTTGGATCAAGGAGTGTCAATCAAACTGCCAACTCTGTCCCTCCCTCCCTCCTCTGCGCGTACCGCTCTTTGTGCACTAATCGCGGGCGTGCTCAGAGTCTTCAATGAGCTACACCATGGAAAAGATAAAGCCAGTATTTCAATGTAGCACACTGAAGTCCGGTAGGTGGCAATGTACCTCTCAGCTGGATGTTGGATGGTTTATTATGACGTTAGGTGTTTTCTTTGACGTGAATGAGCCATGAGAAAAAGCTGGCGGAAAGTTAGCAATGCGCGGAGCGACCCAATGTAATCCATATGTGAGTGACACGGCTTTCCGTGATACTGTCCCATGTTGTGGGGCTTTACCTTGATGTGAACCCAACACTGAACAAGCTTCGTGTGTTCCTGCGCTCTGGAGGCGGGGCTTCAGAGAGAAGTCTAAGGAAAGGGGCTTGGACTTTTGAATTGTGTATTTTCAAAATGTGGCCTGCTTGAACCGTTTTACCAGGATCTCCAACTCTACCTTTAATGAGGAGAGTAAGCTTGATTTCTCACCAATGACATCATCATCTCCCTCCTCTTCACAGATGACCATGCGCTCCTCATCACTGGTCATGTCCTCACTGACCCCCCGCTGGGACTGTGACAGGGGTGGGGCATGGCTTGAAAACTGGCTGGCCCCATCACCACACATCTGAAATCATGAGGTAATTGATCATAGAGCAGAGATGCTTTTAAAACAGTAAAACTGGTAGGAATTTACCATTTGTGTGTGTTTTCCTATTTACTTGTGCTAAATTTGTCTGTGTTGTGTGTATTTTCATCTCAAATGTGAGAGGTGTTATCACTGACAAATGCACAATATTATACTGTCAAAATTAACACATGAGCTGTTGTAATGTCTTACCTGTGCCAGTTCTGCCAGGGCCTGTGTGTTGCCCCTATCACTCCGTTCCAGGCTGTGCATGGCACTTTGAGAAAAGGCTCGAGGACGGGTAAGCTGGCCCACATGACCTTCTCCTGTACTCCTCTCAGACACCAGACCTGGACCAGTCCCCTTCAGCTCCACAGAGTGGGGCTCTATCAGGGAACAAACAGAGGAGTGTTATAACAATCAATAAAAATTCTGTTATCTATATACATGTCTGTTGTGAAACCAACCTGTGGACTCAGACATGCTTCTTTCTCTGATGTCTTTTCCCCCTGGGACCCCACGACCTTCAGAGCTGGATTTCTTCCTGTCTTTGTTGCACCATTTCCAGTCTGGGTGTGCCTTAAAGTGAGCCTCTTTTACCTGGAGAGGGAACAAGAACAAAGTTAAAAAGCAAAAAGCTGACAGAAGTATAACACGTGATCTGTAGGTTGGCATTGAAGCATTCATATTCTGGAAGTTTTGTGAGGCTTTTTCTCTGCAAATGCATCTGTGTACCTGGAAAGCCAGATCATGGTACTTTTGCTTCTCTTTGGGTCCCAGAGCATACCACCACTCCCCAAGAATCTTGCTGACCGTCCTGTTGTCCTGGTTTGGGTGCCGCTGGTGCACTAATGCTCTGTGGCGCTTGCTGAAAATCATAAAGGCATTCATCGGTCGCCGGATGTGGTCCTTTTCCCTCTGGGCAAGTGAATGAGAAAAACAGACAGATATTACATTTAATATTTCATGAAAAAGAACAATGAGACTTTTGATGTTCTGTGTGAGCAATGATGCAAGTACCTTTCCAGGGCTGCTCTTGTCTCCATCTTTGGGCAGCGCACTGAGGGACTGAGTGCGTCGCTTTACTGGTGATGTAGAGAGGGGCTGCTCTGGTACAACTCCGGGGAGGAAGCTGTAAAGAGGCAAAAAAAACAGCCCTCTGTTTATTATCTTCCTGGAGAAAAATATAGACATGCAAACCTACACATAAGCACTAGTTTCTCTTTCTGTCTGAAATGTTTTAATATCCAATAATCTTCTGCTTCATATCAAGTATTATGTACCATAGAACTGTAAGTCTCTTAGATGTAGAGACAGAGCACAAGTAGTTCATCTCTCATGAGATACATTAGCAGATTCAGCAGATAGCTCATCCATTTCAATGGCTGACAGCCTGGCCACTGCCTTTCATATAGTGATAGAGCTCAGAGATGGAATGCTTTTGTTCCCATCTGCTTTGTTCTGGCACCGAGCTCTTCTGCCCAAATTAGTGCGAGGATACAGAAAATATCACACTCTCTTACTGTATGTGTGGGTACACAGTACCACAGAAAATTACTGTGAAGGCTGACTTGGACAAATATGGACAAACACATAACTGCTCCTCTATATGGACAATGCTGACACATAAGAGTAAATAGGCAGCGTGCGCCTTTGTGTGTTTCACTCAAAATCACGATCAAAACAGAAGAAAGAAAACTGCACTAACGGGTCATCCACATCACTCTCCGTCTCACTGTCAGGCCTCTCCCTCTCTGCATCTCCTTTTTCCTTCTCTGGAGGCGGCTCATCAGTGGATGGGGGAGGCCGAGATGGGGGACCTCTTTCTACAGTGGGAGGTGCCTCTGCAGGCTCCTGTGACAGCGCTGCCACCCCCTGACACTCTGAGGAAAAACAACAAAGAGAAGCTAATTGCTGAGAGAAAAGTAAACAATATGTGATATTCAAAACACTACTAAAATCAAAGGAAAGTTACATAAAACTGGTGATAACGCATGTTCTAAAGTCATTACATCAGCCATGAGGTATTTAGTACCTGTCTTCAGACTGGCTGCTTGGGGGTGGTTGACTGGGTGCTGGCCCTCTCCTGGCTGAGAAGCAGCATCTGATTGGGTTGGAGCCAGGAAAGGGACCAATGAATGCCAGGGGAAGACTGGAACTGACCGGGGCTCTACATTGGTCCACACTGCAAAGGAAAACAATACTACTTATTACCAGCCAACACCATCTGATATCCATAACTTCATAATATGTTCCCCTACTCAGATATCACATTCAAGAGAGTCAGGCCTATTTCCTTATTTGGGGAATCGGAGCTCTCGGCACAACACAACCAACAGAGATGCATTCCTACACTGATTTTTTTTTTTAATTAGTTTGCTATTGGATCATGCATAATAATTTTAACTGATGGAGCCACAAATGAAGTATACTAAAATCAGACAAAGGCCGGAACCCAGAGCTTAGGTTACGGGAGAATGCAAAGCAGTCCAGGCTCATTTTTGTCATCTAACCAGAGGCTGGTTTACATCTGTGGCACAAGGTGAAGGCAATAAATTCTGGCAGAATAGAACAATATCGGTAGTTTGAAAACAATCAAGAATATACTGCCATAGTAGGACACCTCTAACCACTTAACTGGTTAAATCACTCCAACAACAGCAGATGTACCAAAGCACTCTCTGTGCTCAACAACAGACTGGATAGAGAACAGAAGCTGGTACACACTGAATGGTCATAATTAAATAAGGGACTGTTTTAGTGATATTATCTTTCTTTCCATTATTGGAAAAAGAAAAAAAACTCTTGATAAAGAATGCATCTCTCTAGAGTTAATTCAACACTTAAAGGATCCATTATCCTACTAAAAGAAATATTGAAACACAGTGGACTCCCAGACTTTTGGACCTGTATGTGTACAGAATTAGCAAAATGACACAGTATTTTCATAGAAAGTAAGGAAAGTGACATGGACTAACCAAACATGCTTAATCCTTGGCGGAGATACTGGGGATTCTCTGATGAGAACATGGTTGAATAAAATCCTTGATGTTTCTCCAAAGACAAATAATAATGATGATGATGATGATGATATGTCCCTTTAAAACCTCTCCTCTACAACACTCACAAATCCAGGTGAGGAATCATTCTCAAACCAAAATCTCGAGCTGAAATTGTCTGGAAGCTCACAGGTGTCGACAAGTGCTCAATGGTGTCTGTGTCCGTTTCATCCCTACAGGTTGCAGTCAACATTCACAATTATTACTGCATCACCCCCTGCATCATGAGGCTTTGAAGATAAACGTGGCAGAGAGGTATCCTTTTTCTTTTTAAGTCCAATGCGAGTAAAAAAATCAAATGTGTGTCAAGTAGAGTCCATCTCGTTTCGCAGAATGCCGCAATCTAATAACTTAGACGGAGAAATGAAACATCGGTGGACAAAATGTACTATAAACGATTACAATAACATACAAAGCTTAAGTTAAATGTGTAAGAATGCAACAGTGTGTAGACGACCCACTGAAAGGACGATTATGATCGTAGGAAAGGTTCCTCCTCCCTTTGGTCTAATTACCCCCGATGCCCTCTCTCCCTGTTTGTTTACATTACTACAGCAGCTCGGCCATGAAGGGGTTAACAAGGCCTCGCGCCCATCCACGGCCTGGATTACTACATGCGCCCGGAAACTACGCAGTCTTTCTGGGCCATGTCAAACCTCGGTCTGCGGTGAAAGCGTGGCTGCAGACAGGTGGGCTGGGCAGGTATTAAGAAGCACATAAAGCCTCCGAGTGAAACAGCTGAAGAGCTGCTGTTCGAGGGCACCGTATCGATCAGGCTAAACTGCACTGCAACAAGCAAATAGGGACGGTGAGAGATGAGGTGATTCGTCTTAACTTGGAAGAGCAGCGTAAAAACAGCTTTTGTCCAAGTATGCACTGTTTGCTCAAACACCAACTACTTAAACACGTTATGATTTATATAACGAACCCACAGACTCTGATTTAACTGTCTCTTGCAACAGCCGGAGCCTCAAGTGCACCGCTCCAAATTGGACCAACCTCTCGGGAACGCCCCTGGTCGTGCACCAGCCGCACAGACAGAGGCAAAAGAAACGCAATTGTTCTCATGTCTCAACTACAAAGGCGTATTCACATGTACATGGCTGCCAAAATAATCCTGCGAGGACTGTATGACAAGTGCATTACACCAAATACTAACTTGTTTTTCCCATCACTTGACCCGAGAATTGCACCATGCACCTGTCCTGACCTGACAATTTAGTTAACACCTGTCAAGATACAAAAATCACCATTAAAGAGATAGCCACCAACTTGGATTTATGCTTGTTTACTACGCATAAGCAGATGTCGTTGACTGTAAATCTGGTGCATTCATCCATCACCCAGTGCTTACAAGCCCGCTATCCATCAGCCTGATTATCAACACAGCCAACAAACACTATCGCCCCTTCTGCTACTAGCTAGTGCTTAGCTCATCTCTGTACACTTAACCATCTCCTTCCCTACCCTTCCCTATCTGGTCATAAACCTCACGTTAGCTAGCAAGCGATGAGACTACAACACAGCAATAAAAGGGAGCACGGTGAGCACTCCTGACTCCACTCGGCGAGGGAAAAGGGAGATGAATCGCTGTGATATTTCTCTTTCTCCTCCTCCTCGGACAAGCTCTCAAGACAGGCAGTAAAGACGCTGGTTGAAGATGCCCGAATACAGGTCCCCAAGCCGACGAGGGGTGGAGAGGGGGTGCTTTAAGAAGAAGCGATACAGTAGGTTAGGTTAAAGCCGTGGTGAGGTCCGTCCGTCTGCAGCAGGTTAGCTAGCCACTTCGTGCGGACGACATCGGCGCTCACACCGTCCAGCAAGTGTAAGATACCTGGAGTTACGAGTGTTGTTTTGGCCTAGAAAAGTCCTCGTATCGCATCTCCACGGCTCCCAGTCCGAGTTTACTCCCTTATTTTTGCCTCGTTCTCTCTCTCGCAAGCCTTGGCCCTTTCTTTCTCTTTCCCTCCCTCTTCCTCTTGTTGTAAACTAGGCTGCTGCCCCCCCCCCAT
>OMNW01001741.1:18337-29178 GCA_900303245.1 Selene dorsalis | reverse complement strand
ACGAGTCAATCACAGAAGATTCAGTGGTCTGCAACCCCCTCCCATTCCTACACACATTCACACCACCCTGGTCCTAATGTGTTTGGACATGTTGGCCGGCCAGTGTGCATGAGCACACTTATCGTGTGCGCATGCATTTTTGCAGGAAGCAGCACATCATAATTAGCTGTAGTGAGAGCAGGCCGAGGCACTCCTCTGCTCAGAGTAAATGTGCTAATTGTCCGAGGAGCAGAGGTGTGGGGTGAGGTGGAGTGGAGGCGGGGTGTGGGGGGAGGTCTCAGTAGTCTACTGTATATTTAAAACAAGACCACTGGGGTTTCTTGCCTGAGAAGGACACTGTGGCAAACGGTCAGTGCTTTCTGAGTGGAGCATGCTCTGTGCTTCACATCCTCACTGGAACATTTCAGGCTCTTGTTCTGTACTCTGAGTCACAACCTGCCTCTGAATGCACCACAAACAAGAGCGAGATGTTGAAAGGAGGCAAATATTATGTTATTCATTTCAATGAGCAATATAATAGTAGTAAACTCAAGTTTATGTTGAGGGTCGTGACCAGAAAGGATTTATAGTTTAGGAGCTTTGTGCTCTTTGCATTATAGAAATGAAAGGCATAGAATATGACAACAAACCAGGGGGATTCACACTTGCACAGCTCCCTCCACCTTACAATGAAACTTGTTCATAATTTTCAAAAAACTGTGTTGTTTTGATTTCCCTTCAGGATCACCAAAGTTCCAAGAAAAAGATAAAAGCCCCCTGGAGAATATCTGATTCTTCTTCCTGGCACGTCAGCTCCAGAGATTGAATTAACTTTACAGCACTTGGCACAGTGGAATGAATGAGTTTCCTCTCATAGTCTTAGCAATCAATTACATCTTTTACTATCACTTCTCATGAAACAAGCACCACATATGTTTTAAATCTCAGTGGGAGCTATTTACCACAGATACAAAAGCAGACAGGCTCATTTTCTATGTGCATTCTTTTTGGCAGCATGATTAATAAACCAGAGTTATCAAGCTGGCATCGCTAACAAGAATGAGGAAAAAAGGAGAAGAAAATAGCTGATATTAATAACCACATGGTTAAGATTGCTGCCCAAAATCTTAACAGGCACCGACGTACTTTTACTTTTTAATACCAATTTTGTGTTTTTTTTTTGTTTAGTTTTATTGCATAATGTCACCAGACTGCTTTTGCTTAAGTGAGATGGATAGATGTGTTTTATTACACTTGTTTCTCTCATTCAACTGTTCATGTATAAAAGGCAAATTATTATTATTTTTTTGGCTACATGTGATTTACACATGTGAAAACAGGGGAATTTAGTATTTTACTTTAAATAAATAAAGTAAAAAAAGAAGAACCACTTCCCTTTCAGGGCTTCCATATGATTGGTTCAAATAACATGAGGAAATGTGTGGTCAGAGCCGAGCCAAATGTCAAGAAAACAGGTCATAAAGTGTTAGTGGCATGTTTGGGCAACGTGTATGGAGAGTGCTTCACTCACCCACAACAGCAACCTTTCAGATCCCCAGAAAAAAAAATAAAACACTTAACCTGCATTGTTCTAACGCAGCTGCTGCGGCGACTCTGATCTGAAGCGTTGGGAATCATCACAGTGAGCTAAAGTCTCGATCTGCTTCTTCCTGTGTGACTTCTGTAAGAAAGGAAACTGAAAGAAGAGATTCCAACCATGACTCTGCCACATCTCAGCCAATTTTATAACACCGAATATGAGTATTTTGAGAAGCGGTTCACTCGAATTATCACTCTCTAGCAGTAAGTAGGGACCGACCCTTCAACGTCAGACTCTGAGGAAAGAGGAGCCCTGCAGGTTTCGACATGACTCCATGTGTTCATTTGGATGACATTGTCAGCCACTGGCCTCACTGTATTCATTGAAAATGCTTAGCCCACGACGGGGAATCAAACTTCTCCGCTCAGCCAAGCGCATCATGTGGATGTGTTTGCCTGTGGAGGAGAGAATTGCAACCCTCTTGTTGGGATGACAGGGGTGACATTGCTCTGAGGCTGCCATTTCAACTGGCGACTCCACGTCTGAAAGCTGCCTTTGACTGACTGATATAAATCTGTTTGCCTTTTTTTTTTTTTTTTGAGCATGCATGTATGTGTGTGTGGTAAAGCACAAGATTACCTGTCTCTCTCCATGTATTTATTTGCACATCAGAACGCTGGGACAAAGTGTGAGTGTGTGTCTTTGTTTAGTTTTTTTTCTTTTCTCTCCAATCTGGCCTTTAGATGATGAAACTGCTGCTCCTGCATTCTGACACGACCTGTCTCTTCACATCAGGCCTGTGTGATGGAGACTGTCAGCGCGGCACACTCGCATTTGTCCCTGACTCATACATCTCCCTTACACACACGTGCACTCACTCACTCGCACGCGCACGCACGAATCACCTCCGGCTCACCAGCAACCTCTTATCACTGTCTGTCTAACATATACACACACACACACTGCCCCACCCAAATGTCAATCACAGTTTCTGAAAAAAGTGTGGCACACATGTCTCCCAACTCCACAGAGAACCAGCAGGTACTTGACACCAAAAATGGACACACACACACCGTACAAGCAGAGTCAAGGTCAGGTACAGTCATGCTCATCCTTCCCTCCTGCACTTCTCATCCAAAGATCACATCAGTGATGTGTTAGGCATTCATAAAGCACATGTATGGATATTTCTCTTTGGATATAATGTGTTTATACATTGGATTAAAGTAGGATTTATCTCTATTTCTCAGTTGTTCTGTGTAAGAAGAGAAGCAGGGATGAGAAAGTGGGCAGGTAGAAGAGGTGGTACCAAAGCAAAGAACTTTCTAATGTAGAATAGGAACCCAGGTTTGTACGGTGGCATTGTCACATGAGAAAACACATGCACATGCAAAAACATCTTCACGAATTTGACGGCACATCTGGTTCAAACCCACACAGCATAAGCAAAACACAGACATGTGCTGCAAGTAAAAACTGATAAACAAGTTGTTGTGCAAAGCGTGCTAATTTGTTTCTTTTTCTTCTTCTTTTGCCCGGTTCCTCACTTCTCTCGCTTGTGTTGCCAAATTCATGAAGATGTATTCTGAATTTGCATGTGTTTTAACTATTTGCATATCTTTTCTTTCAGTTCAGTAGAAAAGAAACATTCTTCTCTGGCATGTTTTGCTTTTCAGAAACATTCTGGATAACTAATATTGTCCCAATTTTTTTTTACATGCAGCCCAATCCTTATACTAACACATGAAAAAGTGGAAGGATTCAGTTTCACAAAGTTTTTTTTTTTTTTTTTGGAGCCTCAGTGGAGTTGTGCTGGTTGTCACTCCAGTATGTCAAAAGACAAAAAGTTGAAACTTTCAACTCCACCTCCACCGTTTTTGCACCTTTTATGTGTGAACAGATTTTGGGACTATTTTCATTCATTTAACCAGGATGAAGAGCCAAAACCTGCTTAAAGCCAACACCTTCTGATTAATGTACCCCACTCTCCCTTTGTATGTGGTCAGTCATGTAATAATGTGCCATTTGTTGTAGCCAGGCCTGGGACAAATTAGCCAGCTGTTAAGCACTCTCAGTGCTTAGAGGTTGTTTTAAGGCCTGCTGTGTGATACAAAGGTCCAGGCTCGCTGAGGTCATACTGTGATTTCCCTGTCAGTAAACACAGCCAAAGTGGTTTGAGGGACAGTTTCATACCTGAGATCATGAAAAGAAACTTTTTTTTTGTGCATAAGTGCAAAGCAAAAACAATTGAGGCTTATGGCAAGTGAAAGTTAGGAGTTTAGATGTTGTATGAACTCTAACCCAGCAACAAGAGAATAAATAGATAGGGGGTTGATGTCATGTGAAGGCAAAGACGTAGAGGTGAGATCTCCTACTGTAAATATCATCACCTCTTGTGCTCCAGCACACTTCAGATGTCACCTGCTGCTCGGATCATGTTTCCTCATTAAACACCCTCCTGAGGCTGAGATGGTGGAGTTGCCATGTTCTGAGGTTCAGGATCTAAATTGCAGCAGGCTCCTTCTGTCCCTAATATTTCACCCCTCCCATCTGTTGACAGCCATAAATAAAATATTCCCTTTTTACGCGGGTTTTGTCAGGCGTCTGATGTGCCGTCTTGCTTCTCATTGGAAGACAAAGCGAGCGAGCAAGAGCGGGCTTTGAGGTTTTTTGATAGCTCATGTACAACCCTGATGGATCGCTCCTCATGGTGGCAAAAGCTTTAATCAGTGCTCCTCCGACATGTTGGAAAATGGGTGGATTTGAGAAGGAGAGAGAGAGACAAGAGCTTGAAATAGTTATCAAACAAACAAACCAGCGCGTTTGTTTATGTTGTGAATGCGTGCAGGCTTTCGCCTCCGGTTCCCAGGGCTGCGGTGCATGGAAGTCAACAAGATGGCTGCCACTTGAAGTGTGGTAAAAAGTGATGGGTGGATTGTCTCGCAGGAGTGTACGTACACACGGTACATCTCTTTCGCTGACAGTTTGACAGGTGTCGTGGAGTCGAGGATGCAGGGAGGAGGGGAGGGGGGTGGGAGTCGGGAAGAAGCCGGGTTTCTGTCCAATCCTGCTCCACTCTGCAGCAGTTAATGACAGACACGGTGTATTTGGCCGTTTCCTTTCACTGACACCCAAATATCATGTGCTGTATCTAATTTGTTAAGACGTCAAGTCAAGCATATAAAGGATGCGTAAAGATACATCAGTGGTTTGGGGTGTGTGGTGTCTACCCACTGGAGTTGTGAGTTGAGTCTACAGTTTACTCCACCACGAGGGTGGTGAAACCTCCGGTTCTGTGATCTGATATCTCCCCACGAGTCAGGTCCACAGAGACCCGGCGAAGGCTGTGATCATCTTGGATCCCCCGTATGCCCGCAGACTCCACTTCGCGGCTCTGATGTGCCGCGCTCTTTTTGTGCAATTGCCACGAGTCCTCTTTGGCGAGGCAGCGTGTTTGTACCCGTGATATTCAAAGGCACCTTGTTACGATGAAGCTGAGAGGGGGAGAGATCTTGAGTGTTTGAATTGCATTAAACAGGTCAGTTAAATAAAGTCGGTGATCACAGCAGCTGTCACTTACTCTTTATTTTACTGATTGACGGCGACTGATTCTCTCACGCTTTGTTTCCAGGGTGTCGTTAAATTTATAGGCCAAATGCTTCGTTATATTTCTGTGCTGGGAAAGCCTCTTTCAAAACAATAAAACGTGTTAATCGTAAAAAATACAGCTTCCTTCTTCCTCTCCGAAGAGGTGACCTTTTGGAGGAGCAATGATTGCATCCGATGGAAAATCAAACACATATTGATTAAGAGAGAAACTGGGATATACTGAGACGTTGACAGACAGACTTGATGAGCTGAACAGCTGAACATCTTTCAAAAGCCACTTTTCCTCTGACAGTACATACTGTAGCATTTCAACCACAGGAATGAGGCTAATCATGACTAAGCTCCTTATTCCGAGTGTCTGTGTTCCAGATTTTGATAAATAAATTAGATTCTTTCTGACATTATTCAATATTCTAGGATGTGGTAAAGCAGAAAATGCTACACCACAGTTAGGCCTAATCTTAAAGCAATACAATGGCTTAAAGAAAGAAAAAAAAAGGTACACAGTATCTATCTAATTTCATCAGAACATATCAGCCCTCCAGGCAGATCAATTTTCTGCCCGACCTCATCAGGTTTAAAGAGGTGAGACTCCGCTCTCAGTCCATTAAGCTCATTAGGAAATGAGTGAGAAATGCTATGTGAGAAGGGGGTAATGTGAGAGGGTATATGCTGTGATATCTCTGCTCCCAAACCTCACTGCCCTTCTCTCTCTCTCTCTCTCTCCGCCTTGATCCTGTCATCCATGTAGACTCACACCACATAAAAATCCCCCCGATTACTGAGAGCATGTGACTGTATTCTTTTCATCTGGCATGAAGAAGGTTCCTCTCTGACCATGGCCGCTCATCCATTTAATACTCGTGCGCTTGTCATTAATTAGAAATTCAAAGGCCTATTCAATTCAGATTAACTCGTGCCGTTGCGTCAAAGGTCATAGGTTATAAATTCAGAGGTGTAAAATAAGAGCTGTGAATATATGAACCCGTTCCCTACTGCCGTTCCTCAGCAAAACTGCCCCTCAGCTTTACAAGGCAATAATAATTTGCTCCAATCGCAACATTGAAACCATTACTATAACTGTGGGAGGGGACATCTTGGTGAAAAATGGAGTAGACATGAGTGTGATTGTAAGAAATACTTGTAAGACACCCCCACCACCTCTGTTTCAAACATGGCTGCTATGGCTTGTAAGCACAGACCAGCCATCTTCATGGAGGTGAAATCAACCATAACATCACTTGAAGTGAAACTGGCCTTCATCCAGACAGTAGTCACAGATCCATCAAAGTTCACATGAATCAAAGTGATGCAGACTGAATGTGGCGCTTCAGAGCAGAGCTACAAAGGCCAAAACCATCGACACCCGCTTCAAGAACCTAAGAGTTAATTGGCCTTCTTGAGGCAATTGAAAATTCATGGCCCACAACCTGTTTTTCCAAGATGCTGGTGGTGCTTCTGGGTAATAGGGTCTTCTAATTCCCTTGATATTTTGCTACAGCTACACAGAGAGCATTAACATCAACAGTTGCTCACTTACCAGTCCAGAGGAAATGTTTTTGTTTCAGTTTTTCTGTCTCTTGACTCTACAAACTGGATGAGCATTATTCTTTCTCACTAGGGACTTTGTTAAACAAGTAAACATCGCACAAGAATTTTGTATTTGGGTAGATGATTGGTTTTGTTGTAACAATGCTTCTTGGCAATAAATCTTACACCGTTGGAAAGTGTATTTCCCTTTTAAATGGTGCCACATTTTCAAGGAAATGCATTTGTGCATTGAGCAGCAGCAGAGCTAAGTATGCAGGTTGCACCTGTGAGAAATTCGCCACATCTTCTCTGCCAGCGCCGCTATGCTGATTGCTGCGATAACCAGAATCACCAAGAGAACAAGTCACCATCAGCTCAGCCTTGAAATAAATTCCATCACTCCACAGACGTGATGGAACCAACGTTAATTCTTGCCTCTATTGTGACTTTTCTTCTGCAGAAGTTAGCATGCTAACCAGCTGTGTCATCGCTTTCCAATAGTGACTCACTCCAGCCTCCGATCCGCCCCGAAGACGTAGCGCTGCTCAGAGGGCCTATTATTACCTCCTTGTCTTGTAAACACAACAAAGCTTTTGTCGGGCAACAATCACCACCACCACCGCCCGCTCCTGGCGATAGACTACATTTGGCTGCAGACAAACTCACTAAGAACCTTTAAAATATAGGACATGAAGCAAAAAGCTACAAGAGTTATTTCTGTCTGAAAAGATCAGCTTTCATAAAGTCATTCCTCATAGGCATTTGTTTTTCATTTAGCAGCAGGCATTCAAAGAGATGAAACAAAAGCTTAGCCTCCATTTCACCCTTCCTACACATGCAGGAAGGAATAAATACTGTTTTCTAATAATGCAAATGTTTTTTAATGCCATCAACCATTTAAAAGAAATAAAGGCGGAAAGAGCAAAGCGGTGGGGAAGAGTGGAGACATAGAGAGGCTGGGGTGAAACAAACAAATGGCAATTACACTGGCTTTCAGCAAACATCCCTGTGAGTTAATGAATTATGATTCAAGGTCATATACATTACAATGTATAAACAAAAGATATATTTACCAACTTTGTACTGGTGTTGCAGTCACAGCCATAATTGAATATAATGCATCTCTCAGTGTATTTCATTATGAAAGCCATACTCTTTCATCCAAACACGTGCAAACATAGTAAGTGAACTACACAGCCACACTCTGGGTCCAATTCATATGCTAAGTAGGGAATAGTAAAGAAAAGGTAATTAAAGGAGGAATGGAGGAAGAAGCAGGGGAGAGGTAGTGGAAATTAGAAAAGTGGAGGCACTGAGGCAGAGAGACTGAGGCATCTTAGAAAGAGTCAATTGCACGCACGCGCGCACGCTTACTTCCACGCGCACGTGCCAGATGCAGAACAATAGCATCTCCAGGGTTGAGCCCAAAACAGATGTTCTCCGGAAAAGCGAATTATTGACAAGGAGTCAAATGGCATTTAAAAAAAAACAAAAAAAAAAACAAACAGGATATTACAACACCCAGACTGCAACCTCACACACTCCCAGGCATAGGCATGTTTGCATTTACGACCCGCAACAACTGACAGAAACGCCAGTCCTGATCTGGTGAAAATAAATTAAGAAAACCGTCAGTCATCTGTTGAGGGTCTGATAAGGCCGCCGTCCCTCTCCAGACAGGCCTGTTGCCTGTTGGCGTTCTCTACCTTGCATGGAAGCATCAGCACAGATAACAATATCCTCTCATGTTGCTTTACACATCAGGCGAGCCCGCCCTGCTATCAGGTGAGGATCATATCTCGCTGTTTTTCTCCTTTCTTTTGCATAATAATTAAACTCTCTCTGCCTTAAAAATCCTCCGGTGTATTATTCCGAAGTTTTTTCAAACCAAGTTTTTTTTGTATTTTTTTAAGCATAACAAGTGACTTTCCCAGTCGCCTTTTATCACATATCCAGAGATGTCTAACGGATGTGTGAAGAATATCAGAGTGAACACAAAGTCACTTAACTTTGCTTTGGATGGAGTAGAAGCTCTTAACAGAAATAAAGCCCTCCTTCAGTTTTGGGCACATTAAGTAGAGGATTTTGTCTCTGGAAGGAGCAGCTTTTACTATGAAATAAATACAAGAGTGACATTGTTAGCATAAAGAGCAGGAGCCTCTGTGGATTAACAGACAAAGAACATTTTACTTGCAGTTAGAAGAACAGAAATGACTCTGAATCTTCCTCCCTATTGGCTCTTTTACTCTATTAGAGTCAGCTGTGTATCAGGTCCTCTTAAAGACTATATACACTCCCCATTCTTATAACAGACCAGTTAAATTACCTCTTTATTGGCCAAATCCATACTGAAGGATTTTTGTCCAATGCCAATATTCAGAACAAAAGCAACTGCTGTTGATGTGTCTACAGGGAAAGTAGAGGTGTGGAGCATTAACTGTTGATAAAGATGGCTGTAGCTTCAGTGATGTCACCAACAGGTTTCTAAGGAGCAGTTTTGAAGCTCAAACTTTAGCTTCTCCACCGTCACCATCTACAAATGAGCAAAGAGGTGGGGTGTGTGTCAAGCCAAGACTGGTGCATGCTGGTTTGTGACACATACACTCACCTTCCTGTCACTCAAAGAGGCCATGTCCTCAATTATACAAGTTTTATAGCATTTAAACTAATAGGGTGTGTTCACACCTGTAGTTTGCTTCTTTGGTCCGGACAAAATTTTTCAGCTGTTTCGGTTCCGTTTCAGACCAGACTTGTTTGCTGTGGTCCGAATCAGCAGATCAGTTGAAAGGAACCAGAATGTGACAACCTAGGTCACATGAGAAGATTCACATCGCTCATTGAGCAGACGTATTTCCTGAACTGCTCTTCGATTGGTCAGAAATACCAATGAAACTCCAGGAAGTATAAACTATTGCGGTTTTCCCACCGGCCAAAAAAAACAGTTTAAACCCGCTAACAATCAATCTCTGATCGCAGTGGGAAAGGGTCATTGCAGGGACTCTGCAATCGATGCGAGTTTTAATGGGCTGGCCTCTGATTGGCTTGCAGTGGGAATGCTACACCTGCCTCAACCCTCTAACTTATGCGATGAGGCCACAAGTTCCATTCGCTTGCGTTCCATCAGCATGCGCTGTGTTGTGATCATTTTGAGGAGGGGCAAAAGTGAAAAACAGGAAAAGACAATGACCACCCCCTCACTTGCTTCCATGCTTCTTTCCATTGTTTACTTCGCTGTTTTCTGTTGCACTGTCGCACTGGGGGTGGAAGGCCATACATCTCACCAGCTGGAGATCAGACCTGAGGTTTTTGGCCAGTGGGAAAGGAGCCATATGCCGATTGTTCGCGGGCCGAC
The DNA here is from genome assembly GCA_900303245.1 of Selene dorsalis. Lineage (NCBI taxonomy): Eukaryota > Metazoa > Chordata > Actinopteri > Carangiformes > Carangidae > Selene > Selene dorsalis. The sequence continues at coordinate 19,168 of OMNW01001741.1, read as the reverse complement.
CCGCCCTTAAAAAACCCGTGTTGACCCGCTAATTTCAGTGGGAAAGTGGCTAACCAGAGGAGCAAAAGCCAGCAGCTGTGGGTTGATTGTAGTCCTATAAATTGCATTGTTTTTATCCTACTTTAGGCACTTTTGCCCGACTACGGCAGCTGGTTTAGTCCAATAATGTGCAGTTCTTCTGAGGACCAACCACGTTCTCACCATAGATGAACCGCCCCAGAGTTAGTTTGAAAGTTCGCTTGTTTGGTCTGTGGACCAGAGTGCAACTGCCACGTTCACACCTGCCCAAACAAACCTCACCAAGGGGGAAAACAAACTCTGGTGTGATTCAACTGAGCTAAATGAGGCAGGTGTGAAAACACCCCTAGAGTTACCTATTAGAGAGTGACAGAAATTGTCATGCCGGAGACTGTAGTTTGTATAATGACGAAGACCTGAAATTATATTATAACCATGCTGGTACCATACCCACACCAGGAGATGGAATAAATGTATTATTTCAGCAGGTACCCAATAATAAACAATATTTACATTCAAATAACAAAGGTCTCTTGCTGTCATGACACAAAATCAATGTATTTCTTCTGTCCTATATGTTACTAACTTTAACGTGTATATGACACATTTATTGGTTTCAACAGGGTCCCCTCAGGACACATATCTCCACTTTTCGAGCTGCAGATGTGATCTCTACAATCTCCTCAAATGGAGAAAAGCTGGCAGGAGAGTGTAATAGCTGTTACAGTGCTACATCTTTTTGTCACTTCCATCCAGGCTGATTCCACACTTCAAAATTTTTCCTCACATTGTAGATTTTTTTTTTTTTTTTTT
>OMNW01001741.1:4686-18317 GCA_900303245.1 Selene dorsalis | reverse complement strand
TTTTGTCAGCAATTCAGATCTGGTGTTTTGCTCAGTGACAGTGATCTCCCCTGATTTAGAGGATGACATTAGGGGAAAAAAAAACACCTTTACGAAACAAAATATTTGTTAACATCAGCCACAATGATGGCATTGAAATCAATTTGGTCTCATTATCAGACTAAGTTACATCTTCCTCAGCTGCTGTTTATTAAAAAGTGCCGTTTTTTCCCCTGCTCTTTCCCAACAAGCCACTTTGATGGCCTAATGATTAACTCCGCTGTCATTGTGATTGCTGCAGGGAAAATTGTGCACCCTGCCATGATACCAATTTTCTGGCACTGTCATGCTTTTGGTAGGCACCTATCCAGTGTTGCCGAGCGTATAAAATTTTGCACATTCTGTCTCGAAAATGGGCTTTAACATGACTTTTTGGAGGTGTTTGGTACTGTGAAGGAATAAAGGTGCTGTGTCAAATGTTCAAGCAGTATCGTTCACACAGCATGGTTTCGTGTGGATGATCTAAACACCCTGAGAACCAAGATAGTCAGGTATTTTGTTCGGATGTGTTGAGAATTGGGTTCATAATTAGCTTGTTCTTCAATAAGTAATTTATTTGTCAGTGTGCTGCTCCTTCATGGGCACTTAGGGAAAGCATACCAGTAAAAAACCTCCCATCAGCTCAGCAGTCGCTCCTAGTCTCAACAATTACCTGATATTTTCTTCTTCTTTCAAGCAGCTCATACGAATCTCCCAGCACCACAGCACTTCTGTTAACCCTCTAGCAGACAGTACTGACTTTGCTTCTTTTTTTTTTTTTTCATGTTAGGGCTAAGTTCTCCCCGGTGGGTGGTGACTTTTGACAAATTTGACAGGATCCTTGCAGAGCTCTGTCCCAGCTGATGTTCTTTTCCATTTCTTTTCTCTCCCCTCTTGAAAGTTATGAAATGGCTCAAGTTTTCTTGAAGCTCGCTTAAACCTCAATTCTCATCTTCTGATGCTTTTCTCCATTACTTTTTGACTTTCATTCTATAGTGCACCAGGGCTCTGAGATTGTTAACTTTGACTCCAAACTGTTCATAGCCATTCCCTAGGCAGAATTACCCATTTTATCTTGTGTATTCCCAACTCCTTCTTAAGACCTCATCATTTACTAGTACTATATGGTATGGTTATTACACAAGTAGACCTCCTGTATATGTTCTTCCCTAAAGCTGATTCACAATAGAATTACACAGGGGTTCAAATGTGCTGTGTACTCTAGAAAACAAGATTAGAGAGTCTACAATCATGCTAATGGTTCTGTGAGGCTGTATGAGGGCACAGTAGTGCATAAGCTAAATGTTAATATTATGCTAAGCGTGCATGCACGAGTGTAGGATCGCATTGACAATGCAAACATGCTGATGTTTGCAGGTATAATATTTGCCACATTGATCAACCTCTTAGTTTATTATGTTAGCATGCTAACATTTTCTAATTACTATTACAATACAACTTAGGATAGGCTCTTACTGAACATGAACATCAATCCATCAGTAGTTGTTGGGACTTGATACTGGTGAAATAATACAATTCAAGGGATCCCTGTAACTTCATAGGTATGTATAAACATTTATAATTCACAAGGTCACAGAGAATTTTGACCTACTTGTGCCACTTATGTCATGTGAATGTGTTCCAGTATTCACAGGAATCCAATGGATTGGATGTTAAGATATTTTGGATTTGATAAAAGTGGTGGATTGACTGAAGTGTATTAAATGAATGTGGTGTTTTTCCAGATCTAGTGTGACAATTACAAAAGTTAGTCTCTGGTTTCTGCAGATGTCTCTGTATGACCTGCAACATCAAATGAGGCCATCGGTGGGGAGATAAGCTATTTCTAAATAGTGTAACTCTTTACCTTCGGGAGGCAGTGGTCAGGTCGGTCCAGCGGACAAAATGATTTACGGCACTCAGACCAGAGACGGCAGTCTTCATTCCAGCAAAACACTACCGCTTTTGTCCACAGAGGTTGCCAAAGTCAACACAAAAATGAAAGTTCTTCATAGGGGCTTTAACAACAAAAAAATAACCAGACGATGTTACACATTTCCTTTGACATTGTCCACTGCCAACATCCAGTGTCAATGCATAAACATTTATGAAGCATAACGTGTTTTGGGTAACTAACTCTCCTTCAGCCCATATTGCACACACAGGATGAATACTACTGTACAACGGTGCTCCACAGCCTCGTATATCCATAGCGCTAAGCTGAAGGTAGACCATATACAGTATAACCAGTGCTCCACAGCCACAGCTCCTCAGCACGGTGCGATCCTCTTACAGTAAGCCTCTCACAAACAGGTTTCTTCTAAGTGATAACAGCCCAAAATGTTCCCTCCTGTATCAGTGGAGCAGCCTGGAAATCTGACCTGTCTTCCCATCACATAGTTGTCATCTGGCAACTGAAGGCATGACACAGTGCACAGTGGTCATTTGTCCATTCGATGGGGAGCAGAGGAAGAGCATCCTCCCCAGCTAATATAGTGATTAGGCCTAGATTTATCTTTGCTTTAACATTTTATATTTTACATATGTGCAATATAAACACATTATGTTTTGTGATTGCATCATCTTTATTGCTACTGACAAACAACGCCAGTGAAAGGCAAATGCACTGCATAATTGGCCAACAGGAATCCAACTCTGATTTCAAAAAGTGTGGATGGGATGTGTGAGTAACCATATGGTATTGTTAGCCTATTAGCATTTGCTTTAAAACGCCATAGTGTGCCCTTCAGATACACAGCATGTTACTGGGCTCCGAGCAGCAGTCTGAGCTCACGCAGTTCACCTTCATCTTCCCAGACAAGGGTAAAGTAAGGGCAGAAATATTAAAGCGAAACTGTCCATCTGTCGTTATCGTTTTATTCTATTGTTTTGCTCATCTCTGCTTTACACAAACTCTCCCTCGCTCTTTTCTCTCTCCGTGCAACCTTTCTATCTCTTTCCACCTCTCTATCTCTCTATCCTATCTGTGTTGTGAGTACCGCAGTTAGTGGATCGCTGTGAAATGCCAGCTGTCAGAGTGACAGACGGAGTGTCACCTCTGTGCGGCAACGTCACTGAGGCAACAAGCCGTCAACATGCGCACGGGGTGTATGTGTGACAGAGTGAGAGAGAGAGAAAGAGAGAGAGTGGGATGGAGTATGCGGGTATCGGTTTGTATCCCTACGCTTCAGAGGACGAGTTAGTGTTTGTAGTGTCAGGGTGCGGGTTAGGATGAAATTAAATCGAAAGATTAAACATGTATTGGCTGAAGGGCAGAGATGAATAAGTGCGTAGTTAGGTAATAAGTATGTACAGTACATATGCATATAGCTGAGGGTCAAGGAAGGAGCAGCAGCCTGAGGTGAAGGGAGAAAAGGTCATGACTGAAGTGGAGAGAGGGATGGAAGGAGGAGAAACGCCTCGTGGTATGAAAGGAGCGGAGGAGTGATGAATGTTACAATAAAAGAAAAGACTGATGAAGAGAGAAAGCAGTGAGACGCAAAGTGCATTGTCTGGAAGTACAGTTTGAATGATAGAGGACAAGAGTGGGAGAAGAAAAAAAAAAATACAGCAGAGAAATGCAGAATAGAAGGTCACAAGATCAGTAGAAAAGCACAAGAGCTGAATAAAGAGAGAGAAATGGAATGTACTCTTGAAAAGCTAAAAGAGTGGCCAGAGCGAAGGGATTAGAGAGACGAAGTGAGAGCGGGAGATAGGGACGGCGGTAAAGTAGATGGATTAAAAACAGTAGGACAAAAGGAGGAGAGACGCTGGGATTTGTTATGGTTGAAGGAGGAACATGAGCCACTGACCAGCAGCAGATTTTGAAGGGGCTTCCCTGCCCAGCCTGCAGGTAATACTGCTTTCACACACATCTATTTAATGAATCTGAAGAAAGGAGACATGTTGATCCTGCGTTTTACCTCAACCTCTGGATCACTGAGCCACTAGAATGAACACAATACATGCAGTTTTGAATTTTTTACTATTTCCAATTAGGGTGTGTGTCAAGGGTCTGCATGGACCCCATTATCTGCCCAACACAAAATGATCTGCATCATTATCTACAGTCATATTTTATACCAGACATTGTTTTTTTTTGTTTCTAGATGAGAAGAGAAGTAATCACATTACAAAGGGGAAAAAGGAAGTTATGTTAAATCTGGCGAAGCAGAGGTTGCCATCAAAATAAATTGATATCCGACTGCCATATACACAATTATGGTCTCTGACCTTCCTACTTTCACTTTCACTGTCTAACTATTTATCAATGACTCCTCCACCAGTGTGAGACAGTGATAGACAAGAAGCAGAGTTGGATGGAGCTGGACAATGCTGAGATAGAAGGAAGAAGAAGAAGAAGAAGAAGAAGAAGAATCTTTATTTGTCATTGCACATAAAAATGCAGTGGAACTTTGTCAAGTAGCACTCTCTTTTTAGCAGCTTGAATAAAAAATAGTAAGACAAATTCAAAACAACACAACCCATGACATAAAAATGTATAGAATAGCGGGATGTGAAAGCCACCAGCATCATTCACTGTCCAATCAATCAGCTTCCTCAAATCAACTTTTGTACTGTTTTCGAAGAAGAACTAGCTTTTCCTCTGTCAGTAGAGTGAAGAGTCGTCACCCCATCTGATGAAAAGGAGTGGTGCACGGTTTTCTATACAGGTGGTCACAGGCGACCATGTCTGCTCTTTTATCTTATTGAATGACTGAATGTTTATAGAGAAGTTTTACATGAACACACGCTCTGACCCTGCTATGATGAAGTCTGTCACCTGGAACTGGATGATGGAGTCTTCTGTGTGTATCTGCAGATAATAACTGACCTCACCGAGCTGCATAATTATGGGTTTTGGTATCGATGACATGTTTTTGTCTGTCAATACACAGGTTCTTATAATAAATATGTGGAATGATCACACAATCGATTTATTGTCAATAACCTATTAGAATATTACAGTCTGCTCTGCTTCTTCCCTGCTGCTGTGGAAGCTCCGCCTCCATCCTCCATCCTCCACCCTGCCACACCTCCTCATCAGCCCCATCATTTCCACCTGTTGTCCCCAGCTGCACCACATCACCAATCAAGCCAGCATATAAGCAGTCCCACTACACACACTCTTTGCACCCATGCAGCCTTCACACCCACATCTGCCCACCTCTTACTGTTGCCTGTCCCACAATCCTCAATTAACTCTGTTCCCCAACTCTACAAGCTACAAGAACTGAGAACTATGATCATTTACTTGGGCCAAGCCAGTACTTACCTGTTGCCAGTTCCTCCCCTGAAATCTGCCACACCTTGTCGTACAGTTACTCTGCTGGGGTTGCAGTTAGGGTTACAGGCAACACAATGAGAATCCGGATGTACCAACATACCTGTCATCTTGGACGTGCAAATAAATCCATGGTTTTATGCAATCATTTTAAGGCACATGGCCCAAACCCTTACCCTAGCAAACTGAGATATGTTTTACCTGCATGACACCCAGAGTGAACTTTTATTTCTGGAAATCTTACCTTTAATGATGTAGGTTTTGCTTCTATGAGCATGGATGTCGGACATTTTTCAAATCAACCTGGGGAAAAGCACATGAGCTGGTCTCACTGTTTCAATATTTATTAATTTAACCTCTTTCCTCTGTCCACCTAGATAGGACGACACCTACACTAGGCTTCTTCTCCTAACCCTAACCCTCTCCTCCCTGGTGACTAAACCTAACCATAATCTTTTATTCCTCATCCTGACCATAACCTCTAAGTTATCACAGCCTCCCTATCCCGAAGCTCCTCACATGCCTAAAACTAACCATGGTCATAGAAATAAACCAACCCATTTTCTCCTTTCATTGATTTCACCATTTCCTGTAATTACTCATTTCCTTCTGATATTTTTTTTGAATTTTATGAAACTTCTTTTTATTACTAGGGCCAAATTAACAAGTAAATGAAAGGAGCTATATATCCCGAAGTGTTATATATCCCGAAGTGTGCGTTATAACGTACACTTAAACAGGTGTATTATTGTACGGGACTTCTTGAGTCAAGTAACGGCACATTTTACTTTTTTAAAAGCAGCTCTGTTATTTTATAACAGCGTTATTTCCATCACCGATGACCCATTGTGAATGTGGAAAACTAGTTATTCAAACAAATCAATGCATCAGAGCACATGCCTCTTATTTCTTAGTTCCTGATTGTTTGTGTCATGTCATCTTTGATTCACACTTTTTCTTCATTGTTTTTTTTTATGTTTACTGTTTCTGCTAGAAAATGTGCTCAGTTACACATTTTTACAGAGAAAGTAATTTTATCAGCTGACTGAGAGCTGAGACAGTAATTTTCCATTAAATACCAAAGATATATATGGTCTTCAAAATGATGAGCTTCTTTTTAAACAAGGCATTATTACTGTAATGATAGAGAAAACACTGTTCCAATAATCTAGATAATTATTATAATTGATGCATCAGTGACCACTCTCTGAGCACTTTACTGTATCATGAACACCTAACTCCTGCTTATTCATGCAGTTAACCAATCAGCCAATCATGTGGCAGCAGCTCAATACATGAAATTATGCAGACACAGGTCAGGCCTCAGCCTCAGTTAATGTTTTACATCAGACCTGTGATAAAATGTGATCTCAGTGACTTTGACTGTGGCAGGACGGTTGCCGTCAGAGAGGCTGGTTTTGAATATTTCAGAAACTGCTGTTCTCCGAGGATTTTCACACTACAGCGTCTAATGTTTCTTCAGAATGGTGTGAAAAACAAAAAAAAATACCCAGGGAGCAGCAGTTCTGTGGACTGAAATGCCTTGTTGGTGGATGAGGTTAGAGGAGAATGGGCAGAGCGGGCAGAAAGGCTGCAGTACAATAAAAGCTTCTCAGAACACACAACACAATTAACCTTGCAGCGACTGGGCCACAGCAGCATAACAACATGTTGGACTGAACCTGTGGTTTGCAGTGGACACAGACTTCACCAACTGAGGACTGGCAAATGTAGTGTGGTCAATCTGAAGTTCTGCTGAGGAGCGGATGACATGCTCCGAGTTTGCTGTCATACAGCAGGAATCCACCTTGTGTCAGCAGTCCAGGCTGCTGATGGTGGGGAATGTTTTCATGGCACATTTGGACCCTTTCATACATACATCATCAATTACCCCTGAAGGTGTGGAGCTGCCTGTCAACATCTTCAGACTTTAGACTACATCTTACAACCCAGTACTTACAATACAGTGTCAATTAGCCAACGTTGGTTTCTGACATTAACCCAATTTTATTCATCTGAAATTCTATTATGTCTATTGTGTTAGAGATCACCATCTTTCTGATGCCTGCTGGGAATGTTTGAATGCCAGAGCCTGCCTGTGTATTGTTGTTGACCATGTGGTCTTCGGGAAAAAAAAAAGATGAAAAAGTGATGTTGCCACTTTTGCATCTCTGGGACTTACAAGGTTAAGTCCACAATTTACAATCCTGTAATGAGTACTTGAACATGACAATTAGTTACAGTGTGACGGCCTCCGCGGTCTCATTTGAAAGAGGCGTACACCATCTCCCACGCAAAAGTTTGAAACTGTAAGAGCAAACTTGAGGAAATGCACGCACACACACACACGTATGGACAGGAAACTCTGACCTTTGTGTTTGGAGATTTTGATGACAGGGAGACACAAATGGTGAGGCGGTGAGTTGAAGCCAGGATGTAGTAATTAAACAGGAGAGACGTCACTACTCATATAACGATGCCTCTCGCACATTTAATTTCACTCCGTCTTACTTATAAACCATGTTATTTTAAACATTCACACCAGCATTGTTATTTATGCATTTGGTAGTGGGCCAAACTATTATCCATAATATGCACCTTTCAGTTGTAGAAGCCATCTGAAATCTCTGTGTTTCATCAGAGTTGTCTCACCACAAGCTAAAACGGCAGGATGGGTCAGGTGGTCTCTGTATGCTTTATACTTAAAATAGAGATTACTCAAAATAGAGATTACTTGTATATATTTATAAGCCTGCGTATATAAAGATAATGTTTTGGAATAATAAATCTTGTCTGCGGGTCTTCAAACCCAAGCAATGGCCAGTTATTTTAATATTAGCTTGTTTACTACGATACCTGGAGTAGATAACAAATATGAAGAGTGATTCTGTTCTTTTACACTGCAAATCATTTAGCCCAGCTCTATTTGATTTACTTGTGGAACAGGGAAGCAATTTATTGAACAGCTATTTCAAAATAAAATTCCTCCAGAGTCCATGTTAAGTGTTAACCTAATATTTTTGTATGACATTATGCCCCAACTGGGAAATCATTTCTGAGGGCAACATGATGAGAATAGATTCAAATCAATTGTATTCAGGAAGGAAATGGAGCTGCATAAATAATGATGGTGCTCTGAGCGGAACTGGCTGATCCCATACTGAAAATATAGGATGTGAGTTATGATGAAGTATAAATAAATTCCTGTTGTATGCTTTTTTTTTTAAATAACTTGTGACTGTTATGGGCTGTACATTGGTGATTTTCCTCTTGAGACTGAAATCTTGAACAAAACTGAAGTAACAATTTTTCTGCAAATTCCCCAGTGGCATTTGGCTTATTCATGAGCGCCAATCACTACTCTGGTACCTGACCCAGCCCTCAATGAATAATAATGACCATAAAACGATAGGGCTGCAATTCACTTCCTTAGCAACCAAACAGAAGGCTCGAGCAGATATGAAAATAAGGCAACCGGCGAGTCAACAGAATGCCCCAACACCTCTCTGTGGTGTCAGACGACAGCGTTTTTCCCCCTCGAGGTTTGGGAGAAAACCAAATAGCTTCCATTTTACCTGGGAACCGCAGAGGTGGAGATATGTGCAAAATAAAGAAGGGGGAGGGAGGAGGGGGGGGGGGGGTTCAGAGAATGAGAGATACCAATGAAAGGGCTTTTTTAGCCCCGAGAAGCCAATGACTCATCCAATCGTGCGCCCTGACTCACTGTAGCTTGGATACATCCAGATCCTCGCAACGGCTTCGGTCTCCGTGGTTACCATGAACCGGGGTTAGAGCATACTATATGGAGGAAGTAGGGTGGATGATCATATATCTATATATATATATATATGTTACAATACATACTTGAACAAGAGTGAGACACTGAGGCGCACAGAGGAATATGTAGGTTGACTAAAAGCAGTAGCTGGCGTTTCTAATTGCTCTGCGGCCGGCTGTTATTTCAGTCTCCAGCCGGCGGGGAGATGCGCTGTCAGTATTGACAGACAGACTCTGACTGACAGCCCCACCTTCCTCTCCCTCTGTCTGTCTTTTCTCACTCCCCCCCCCACTCTCCCTCGCCCTCTCTCTCTCTCTATCCTCCCCTGCCATCGGCCAGCATCTTTATCTCTCTGTGTGTTCCAGGGCCTTATAATGAAATTCATTACTGTTACAGATAGGAGAGTAACACCCGTTTAGAGATCTGTGTAAAAAATCAATCACAGGCTGGTTTCAGTGTGGGGAAAGTTCACTGAGGTTTCTCCCTGTGTAGCTGCGGTCGGCGTCTGTGGCCTCTCTCCGGCTTTGGTATTTGCTCTTATCAGAAGTGGGATTTCTTGCATTGACAAGATGATACTTTCTTTGACCTTGGGCGCCTCTGCTATGCGTGTGCACAAACAAATATAGAAAGCGTTATGGGACGCATTTGATTTAAGAGAATGAGGTATAGTATTCAGATTGTGTGCCGCCACCTACATTGATTTCTAATGTAGGAAAGAAGGGAAAACAGCAGCAAGGTCATGATCTGCCCTCTTAAAATAAACTAAAGATATAGAGGCAGATAAAAGGTCAAAGGTTTATTGAATAATTTTTTTTGTTAAACCAGTGGGAACTTAAAATCAGAGATTCAGTGATGGATGAGATGAGTTATTCAGTCCTCCTTAAAATGTTCTGTAAAACAGTGACATACCTTTGGTGATTTCTTCTTGAATCTTTTAAGCTCATGATTCATCTTGTTTCACTTCAAGGCTGAAATGGAGAAAATGATTATGTAGTCTCTGGGCCTCAGAGAAAGACTGCAGCCATGGGTTTCATACTAGCCGTCACATTACGCCAGAAGACCTTGTTTGTACGGAAGAAAATATTGTTTTATTTTTATTCTGTAGCTTGAACTGACAGTAAACAGCAACGAACATGTATGGTTGCCTCGAGAGAAAGCCGAAAATTTTAATAAGCGAATGCAAATTTGTATTATGCATCATTTAACACAAGGTAGCAACAAGTTGTCAGGTAATGTTAGAAATATTAGAGTTTTGGGTGAAAGCCATTTTTACATTCGTAGGTGGAAAAGGAGCAAATAATGATGAACTTGTTCTTCGAGTTGGAATGTGTGAACAACAAAGAAGAGTCATTTTATTTCTCAGTGTTAAAACTGTTACTAGTCTTTGTGTTTCTTATTATTAGGGATCATGAATAAATTTTCAAATGAATGTAATAAAAAATGCAGTATATGGATTTTCAATATTAATCAAATCATACTCCAAACAATTATTTTTCATTTACATATTTCTGCACAACTCTGCACGTTGTTCCAACTCACAGGGGTGTTGATGTCAGTTTTTCTAGTGAGAGAGAGAGAGAAAAAAAGACAAATTTAATATCTTACTTTCCCCTCTACAGTATTTTAGATTTTTGTCATCCAGACAAAACTTGCGTGTGGTTCTTAAGTGACACACTGCATCCATACATCACAAGCATCTGTTGTGATGATGTTAATTTGATCATCTGGCTGCATCTACGAGCGTCTGAGAAATTCAAAATTCATGAGTGTACAAATTTATCACACTCCTCTATGTGTGTGTGTGTGTGAGAGAGAGACAGCTTTTTAAATCAGTGACTGTTTCAGGGTATATCATCCCTCTTTACTAAATACAATGCAGGTCTGGAGCTCACTACAAACATCAAAGGTCTCTGAAATACTTTGAGTCCCTTGATTGTAACAGACTGAATGGAACTGAACCACAGATTGAAGAAGATATGCTATCAAACAGAGTTGGAGGTAAAATTCATAAGCTTTTCCTCCCATTATAAGATATAGAATAAAGCTACAGTACGTCACATGAAGGATGACATGCTGACTGTCATCCCGCGCCACGGCTCATCCCAGCATCACTTTTGTACCGCAAACATTCCTTCAGTGCCACTGATGTGATTTTTGTTCTCACTGAAGAAAGCGCATCCATTTGTTAGACTAATTGTGAAGGTTTTTTTTTTTTTTTTTTGCTAAAATTGGCACAACTGGTATTTCAAAATGTCAAATCTGACACAAAGTAGATACAAACAGACATTTTACCATTTTGATTTTTGGTTGTATGAAAATATGCAGCTTTCCACAGTTGTGTTATTTGATTGACTGCTCTGCACTACTACAAGCCTCTTGTCCTTTGGGATATTGCATTGAAAGCCATTATAGCAAGTATATTTTTGCAGAGACGAAAGAGAGAAGATGATGGTGAGCAATAATAAAAGAATGTAATTGCCACAGTAAATCAAGACTTTCTGCCTTCTTTTGAAACACTTATGACACAAGTGTGTAAGTTCATAACAGCGTGACAGTGTGACAGATTTTATTAAGAGACTATTTCTTGAATAGGATTGCCGCAAAAAAAAAAAGTCCTTGAAATTCTAGTCCAGCAGAGACAAAGACAGGTCATTTTTAATTCATCCCTTTTCTTCAGACTCCCCATCTCCATCTGAAGAGCTCGTCTGAGTGAAGTGACCCTGCTTTTCAATAACCATGACTGTAAATGTGTGATTCAGAATCCGTCCTTATCAGCTCCCGAAGACTAAAATAGGGTCCATCGCTTTTTGCTTCCTTATAATGCTCCCCCCAGCACCTTCAGGGACAGTCCTGGAAGTTTGTCACCACTTGTCAGCTCTTCCATCAAATCCCCAGAGGGCTCAGCACTCACAAGCTAAAACTATATTTCTTTTCCTTTTTAAATCCTATTGTAAGTTTGTGATGATAAGAGAGCATGACAGGTCAGGACACTTTTTTATTAGCCGTACTTTCTTGTTGAAGAGGGAAGGATAAAGACTTATTTTCACACTGACACTCCGCTGACCCCCGTGTATGTGATTTACTGAATTAGACCAAATGGTTCTGTTTTGAAGAATCGCCTCAAGATCGATATTCTGCCTCCTGAGATATCGTACTTTTCCTTTGCAGAACCACTTGCTCAGTGCATGATTTTAAACTACAAGACATTGGGTTATAAGACTCCAATGGGAGCCTTACATATGCGTACACCAAAAAAAAATGGGTGTTCAAATGGGAATTCAAAAATGTCTCTCCAGGCCTGACCAGACGTTTGAACCAGCGTAGAACATGCAGGAGTCAGGACAGCTCCTGCAGGAGAGTGATGAAGAGCTGCTCAGTCTCTGCCGGACACTGGAACTTCGACTGAGGAGGGACACGAGCCAGTCCGGTGTGATACCTGTTCAGGTGCAGGTGCTCACCTGTGGGCACCGGAGAATTATTATTGGGGGTGGCCTGATTGTTTATATGGTGTTAATGAATACTACAATAGATATAGATATTAGATTTATTGATTAGAGGCTGATAGGCTACATAAGTGAAATGTATTTTACTAAATGTTTATCACACAACAACACAAGCATTTTACATGGCCACCACAGAGAACATCTGTGGATTTACAAGATGGAGCAACTGGGAGCAGAAACGACTGTGGCACAGCCTCCTCCTAGTCTTCATCCTCATTCTCCATCTTTCGTCTGAAGCCTCCATCCACCAGTGATCACGCCTTCATCAATCACAAAAACTATCACTCTATTAATGTTATGATAATTTATGGCGCTGCCCCCTCCCTGTTGAATGTGGTAATGTCAGTAAAGTCTCCTCTTCTTGGCCGTCTTCTGTGTGTCCATGTCGTAAAGTGGGCGGGACGAGGCCTCTGAAGCAGGAATACATCGGGGCGTGCCATTTCAATTACGATTTTTTTCATCCACCAGATTTTATTTATATTTACACCGAAATTAGCAAAGTACAACACTTTTCGTAAATTGCATGTGACACTTGGCGCACACTGATATTTACACCAAGTTTGATAAATGAGGGCCATTGTCCTTTATGAATGCAGCCCTGACAATTTTGTCATAACTGAACCTGGCTACCTAACAGTCTCAGACACAAAGGTAACTCTGGGTCATCACAATATATTCCCCATTGTCGGGGAAAACAGAAGAAGGGGGAGTATTGATCTATGTCTCACAGGCTTGTCTTGTTGCTGCTGTCATGCTACTGAAGAGTTCTGAATATATTGTTCTGGACATCTCGCCTAGAGAAAGTGACAGTTTTACTGTTATTAGAATCTACCGTCCCTGTATGAGTGAGAGGCCCTGGAAGAAAAAAACAAATTAATATTGTCTCATGTTAGTTCTTGGTAGTTTTATGTGGTTTGTATTTAGATTGGCTCTTCCTAATATATCTGTAGCTTATTTATAGCAATGAATGAAACGAATACAATCCTGTTAAATCAACATAGATTATTCCATGTATAATTAAAAAAAAAAAGGAATTGTATCCATTTGA
>OMNW01001736.1:5155-28028 GCA_900303245.1 Selene dorsalis | reverse complement strand
GCTCTGGAGGTGTGGCCAGCCCAGCAGGGCCCACCCCCTCCGCTCCCCGAGACGTCGTGGCTTCACTGGTGTCCACCCGCTTCATCAAGCTGACCTGGCGCCCACCGGCCGAACCGCATGGAGACGAGTTAACCTACTCTGTTTTCTACAGCCAGGAGGGCACCAGCAGGTAGTACACACACGGCTCTAGTAGTGCCTTGAGGGTACAAATGCACACATTAGCTCTGGCATCAGCAAGGTGCTAATATACAACCATTCCTGTGCTGGAGTCATAGACCACTCTCAGAATGTCTAATGCAGTTAAAGCTCTTATCATGGCAGTAAGTGTTCATTAATTAAAAACAAAATCCCCTCCCTAAAGGATTGCCTTTTTTAATTTTGAAGTATTAAAAAAAATCAGTTCAAACACTGTAATTTAATTTTTTTTTAAGTAGACCTGTGATAAATTCTTCTCAGTTGCTTGTATGGAGGATTTACTGCACATGACTGAGAAGGAAATTCAAGAAGCTGAGAGGATTTTCCACAATTGCTACTTTTCATGTTTCCCCTGTAAGACATTAAAACAAGATTCAGAAACATCCTCAAACAGAAGTGTTTTACCCTCTGCTAGTGCTTGATGTTTAAATGCAAACGTATGAACAAAGGCATGGAACGTACACAACTCAGTGCAGTTGTGCCCTTATTAAACCAACAGAAGACAGACGTACGAATCAGTTCAGTTTGTTGACGGATTGTTCCCAAAGGTGTATTTCTCCTAATTCCCTTATTACATGACCTTTGAATCCAAGAATTAATTTAATCAATAATCCAAAACGAAGCACATTTCCTAAACATCTGTTACCAGGATGTTACAAATACTGTTCAGCTACTACATTGTAAAAGAATGTACTATGTAACCAAACTGTCTGCAGGTCTAACAGCTCATTATTCCGCTCGAAATAGTCATTCAGTTTGACTCTAATGAACCTGAATTCAACAAATTTGAGACTCAAAATCAAATCAAATCATCACATGTTCTTTTGTGCGTTCATCTGCATCAGGGAACGAGTGGTGAACACCAGTCGTCCTGGGGAGATGCAGGTCACCATCCAGAACCTGATGCCAGACACCAAATACCGCTTCAGGGTTGTGGCTCACAACAGCAACGGCCAGGGAGAGAGCTCTACAGCGCTCAAAGTGGCCACCCAGGCTGAAGGTAAAGACACACGCACGCGCGCACACACACACACACACACACACACACACACATGAATTTACAGTATATGTGCACAGTAAACAAGACACACAAACATAAAAGTGATCTCCAGCCAGTTTGTTGGAAATGTGCTCACACTGGCATACCGAGGCAAACAGGATGCACTCAGAAGGAGCGCGCAAATGTGCAAATAAACATTCACGCAAACAAATATTCACTCACATACAGCATATGCTCACTTCAAACAGAGCCCCACCTCCTGAACACACACACGCAAACACACATAGAGCAGGCTATTTAGTGCTGCGTTAGTCAGACCACCCAACAGCAGAGCAGAGAAAGGCAGCGTTTTCTTCTAAGTCGCTTCTTGTTTACTCCCCAACATGTACCGTAAGCCCTCTGCGTGTGTGTTTTGTGTGTGTGTTAGCTGCTAAGCCCTGTCTACTCGAGTGAGGAATGTTTGACATTAGTATTCCAGATTTTCTTTTGAAATGTTTCCCTCATTCAGCCTGTACAGAGATGCTACACACAAGCTCATTACAATATTTTGACTGGAGGACACATAAGAGTCATTGAGAGGAGAGGGGGATGAAGTGGTGTCTCTTTGTGTTAAGGTGTGCGAGCTCCCCATGGCGGCTCCTCCAAATCTCTCAGTGTCACCCATATTTGAAAGTGCTGTGAAGGGGATTTCCTACTGCAAACTGTCAGGGTGGATGTCCCTCACCTCTTGGCTCAGCTACAGCTCCGTCACTGTCGTTTTCTAGGTCAGCTGCTGTTTCTCCACCCATGTCCTTGGTTGGAGGGCAGACAGAACAACACGCACGTGCACACACGTACCCACAAATACACACACTACGCCTTAATGCCTGCCAGCAGGAGCCAAGCCACCCATGGGGATAGCAGTGAGGGCGGGCTGTACCTGTGCAGTATATCTCTGTCGAATGCGTGCACTTTTAATGTAAGAACATGCTACGAATTGGAGCTTAAACTGTTGACCTGCATCTGAGTGCCAGGCATGTGCACACAGGGCAGACCTGCATCACGTCTCCTCAGAGAGAGTGCTTAATACACCTGGACCCACACATGCACACAAACTCAGGAAACACACACTTCTAACATCCATGTGCGCTGACAAATGGGAGCTTCTCTGCTCTGTCAGGCACACCTGCAGCTAAAGCTTACAAGATGTGTGCAGCACAGACATAGATCTGTGTTTGACAGCCAGCACTTTAACCTCGTAGTCTCATTTTAAATCCAATGTGGCACAGCATAGACACTACAGGAAATCACTGTCCATATACGCACTGACAGGGAGCTCTGTGTACAGTGGAGTCACAAATTATTAGGGTAATTATACATATTTTATCATGGTAGATTGGACCTACAGCATAATATAAAATGAAATGTTTACTTAGTGGGTAAATTGCTGTCTGCCAGCTTGAATTTGAGTGTGTTTACATTTGTATCATATGAACAGTGTAGGAATTATAGCCCTTTTTATCCATAGTCTAATGCCAGGTGGTATAAAGTAACCAGACAAGCTCACCTAAACTTATATCTACACAGTATATGTGTATGTATATACACACACAGTTATGCTTAGGTTCTCATTTGTTAGTTTTTATAAGCTGTTAGATAATCTTCTCTCCAAACACAGTGCCATGTACATCACTTGTGTTTATGTAAGCATTTAATATAAGATACACCCTATTACTAAACGTTCAAGATGGACATATCTGGCCTGCTAAGCTTATCTTACCAAAATAGAGCTATCTAGCAATGATAGTATAAAGCTGATGCACAAACACACTGTAATACACTCTCTGCCTAATCCTGCCTCATCCTGCCTCCTATCTTGACTAACCAAACACAATGAAATAAACTGTCAACCTTGTCCACTATAAGCTAGAAGCAGATGCTGCTGGAATGCACAAGATGGCACAATGATGTTTTTGAGGAGGCACGCCCTCAGTTTGTTTGTCATGAGTATAACAAGTAAGTCAAGATGGCCGACAGCCCTGTCCAGAGGGGACAGATCAGTCCCCAGAGAGCTGCGGCGAGTGATCCGAGCTCTTTGTAACGTGAGGACACATGGCTTCGAAGTAGACAAGTTTTTTCGGCAGCAATCAGTGAACATTAGTTAAGTTCAAATGTGCACCGATTTGAAAGGTTTCTAATTTCACCTCTGTTTTGTCGCCAGTCCAAGTGCCCGGCCCTGCTCCGAACCTGCAGGCAGTGTCCAACTCGCCGACGTCTGTCTCTCTGAGCTGGGAGAAGCCACTCACCGGCAACGGAGAGATCCTCACCTACAAGTTGTACTACACAGACAAAAGCGTCGGCAATGAACAGGTACGATGTCGCTGTAGAATATCTGCAGTCACTCAGCCTTAGTCTTCAGTAATAGAAAAAGCCACTAGTAGATGATATGAAGTCACATTTTCAGGTAAACAGGACATATACACTTATTGGAGTATCTTCCCTGATCTGACCAATATGAATTTATTGCAATTTTTTAAATCTATCTTAAATCATAGATTTGCTAGTTATTATGTGATTAAACACATTTGAAGATAAAATAATAAAAAGATCCAAGTAGAAACACAGCTGGAAATTGAATAAACAAAAATCAAGGAACATCTGGACATGTTTAACATATATTTAAAAAAAAAAAAAAGATTACACTGGCGCTGCAGTCAAACATATTTCTTGCATTACATTAATTCACTTGAAGTAAATGTAGAGTTTGGACAGAAACATACGGCCAGTGTCATTACTGCAGCCAAAAAGAAGAGGTGGTATATGCAGCTGACACTTGAATTTGCAGGGTCCATTAGATTAAAAGTGTATGACTGCATAGTCTAATGTAAATTGTGATGAGGTAAGAAGTTCCTAGTCATTTGCCAAAGGACTGCTGGTCTTAGCTGCACTCTTGATCACACATCTCACACAAAAACACATATTGTGCAAAGAGAGACCAGATATGATCCACACAGTTCTTCTCTGCAGGTCTAACTCTGTCACAAGAGTGAAATCTAGCTGCTTAGATATTGAGTCAACCCCAGCAGTAGCAGTGTGCAATCCAGTGAGGCATTAAAAACCCTTTAATATGATAATGGATGAAACGTCAGCCAGCGCACTGAGTAATGATGCCTCAGCTCCCCGGAGAAGAGAGCCAGAGATGAGGTGGAGAACGGGGGAGATGAAGGGAGGAATGAAAAGAGAAAGAAGAGGTGAAGTAAAGGGACAGAAGTGAGATGAAGTTAGAGACAGCGCAGAGACGACATGAAATATTAAAGGATGGGAGAAAGTCAGGGAGAGCTTCTCTTCAAGGGTGATGTGGTCACAGACAATCATCTGACCAGAGTTCAAAGGTTGCTATTGGACGGCTCTGGAAGCAAGATAAGATTCAAGTTAGACTCGCAAAATTTTCCTCTTTTCATTCAAAATGTCACAAGCAAAGAGCTGAATGCAAATTGGGCATGGGCCAGCGGGCCCAATTTGTAAAGCAAAAAGTCGTAATCACAGAAGGCATAATTTGTGTCTCAGTGGAAGATGACATTTTTACCAACTGAAATGTTAGCGTGATGAATTCATGAAAGCAGGCCTCACGTTTGGAGCTGTGCCACATATGAGAGATTTGCTAGAGCTGTTAATCTATTGGAAGTTTTTATTTACGGCATTCTACTTCCATCGCTAAACTCCAGTGCATCTCTGCATTTATCAGACAACTGTCAGCAGAGAAATACTCCAGATTTGTTTGACCTTAGTTTGTAGATGATATTTTCAAGAATAAAAAAATCACCTAATACATATAGGTTTTACATCATTTATTCCATTGTCACCCTGCCTTTACATAATAAAATGTCAATTTGCTACCTGACGATTTTGAAATCTGAGTTGCAGACAATAGTGGGTATTTGCAGTCAATTTTTTGCAGACCAGTTTTAGAAGATAAAGTAAGTGTCTCTCTTCCTCCCTCACTGTCTTTCAGGACATTGACATAGATGGTCAGTCCTACACCATGACTGGGCTGAAGAAGAACACTGAATACAGTTTCCGTGTGGTGGCCAACAACAAGCACGGTCCAGGCGTCTCCACAGAGGACATCGTAGTCCGTACCCTGTCTGATGGTCAGTTGGTTAATGAAGACATTGAACGTTATTGACTAATTACCAAGTGATTACCTACTTGCACCCTAATGGAAACAGTCACATGGCGATTCTCCAGCTGTTCACACCCAGTGCCTCCTCTGTTTTGCTGTGGGCAGCACAAATTGTTCAGCAGCATTTATTACTCATTTTTAGACATATATTATCTTATTTTTATTAATATTACAAATTCAGTTCTCTGTAACAGCTTGGGTAGGCACAGAAATTACTTGGTTAGGTTTCGGAAAGGATCATGATATGGGTTAAAAAACGACTCTTTGATGTTGCCTTCTCCCATATAAACAGCCAAATTGGTTATTACCCAATCTAACGCAAATAGCATAGTACCTACAAACACATGGGTGCTTGCCATATTTTGCTTTATACTTTATACAATATGTTCTATTGCTATATGCACCCAAGTATAAATAGCTACATTTGCAACAGTTGGGTTCAACTAGATTCTGCTGCAATTGACTGACTATTTAAACATTTCTGTCTCATGTGTCTGTTTTGCTTTATGTTGAACAAAGTGTGTGTTTTCTTCTGCTCCATAGTCCCAAGCGGCCCTCCACAAAACCTCACTGTAGAGGTCCAGAACTCAAAGGTAAGCTCTAAATGCCTTAACTGAACCTGAACCTGGTCAGGATTTTTCCTCCTCTGAGGCCTAAAGGCAGTCATGTTGCACACACTCTCTCAGCTGCAGCATATAAACAACAGACGCAGCTAAACTCACTGACTGGTGTAAAGAGTATGTCGCCGCTTCACCAAATACACAAACGCTCACACAGACAAACAGGTGAACAGATCCATAGCCTGCAAACCAGGACACTGCTGTTTCTCTGTGTGATGAGCTGCGTCAGGCGCCCGTAGCCCCAGCTGGTTAAGAGGGTGTGTGAACCTTCATTGATCCTCTCATCGTCAGGAGACTCTCCTGTCAGAAGGTTTTAGCCTCTGAATAACTCCATCTCCACAGGATCTGGCAAAGAAGCCCGAAGCTCAAATCTAAAATGGATGTGAAAAAACATTATCCTGGGAGATATTGGCATGCCAGAAATGATACTCATGGAGTTAGGTATCAGTCAGGTTATCTGAGTAAGCATTGATTAGTTGGTTTACAGGTGAAAAGAAGTGTAGACATTCCAGTGAAAACCAGCCCAGATCTGTTTTGAGAAGTTTTGGTTTTTAGATACCACGTTAATCATACCTGAACATTTAAATTCAACCAAAGTATCCCATTTATCTTTCTAGGTGTCTTCTGATATCTAAATATTTATACGGTTCTTATTGACTTACTATGTAAATGTAAATCTACCCCTCAAACAGCCACTTCATTAATTGATTGATTGACATGTTGTTTTGGTGACAGTATATGTAAGAAAGTGATTTTTTTTTTTTATTAAGCTTTGATTTTTCGTTGGATGAGAAATAACTTTCAAATTCCTCACAGGCAGCTGCTCCTGCTGTGTCTCACTCTTTAAGTGTTGTCATTAAGTCAGATTTATTACATTGAACATAGTGTAGGAACAACACCATGAGGTGGATGCAGGCTACGCAAAAGGCTTCTGATGAAACAGGAAACTGGTCTCGGCTGCCTATCTTTTCGCCCATTTGATCTTCAAACAGAGAGCTGTAGGCATATTTATTGTATATTTCCACCCGGATGATGGATTAAATTTTTTTACAAAAGCTGTTTCTCACTCATGACACGTGAGACAGCAAGTGCAAACAGAGAGCACCAAAAGAGAAGAAGATACGGAAAACCTCAGGGTGCCTGCAGACTATAAAAACAGCAGCCAGCATTTTTAGCCCTTTGCTGGTCGATGCCGAGTGAGAGAGAACTGTCAAAGCAGACCAGAAAAAAAAAACTGATAGAAAATCCTATCACACACTCCCAGCTTGAGTGAGAACTGGCCACCCATGCTGAGGGATACTCAGCAGAGATTTGCAGAGAGGCAAAAAAAAATAAAAACCTCATGCTAATGTTAAGAGTAAAATAAAGGCAGCTCACTCTGTGGAAAGGACAGGATTGTTTTCTGAATGGATAGTGTACATCCGGCTGTCCCTCCCCAGTTGGACCCAGACAAACCAATTTAAAACTGCAAAACTAACATCTGGTATCTTTTATTTTTAAACATTATTAAAATTCCTCATCTATTTTCTGCCTCTGTTCTTATTGTGTTTAATTCTGAATGTAAACAACCATTAAGTCAATTTATAGATACAAAGCATTTATGTAATTAGCTGATGTGGTGTGCCCAGCCAAATGGAACTGGAAAGATAACTAATTAGCATGCGTTTCATATTCAGCCCCCTCTTTGGGTCTCGTCAAGCAGAACCTCACATCTTTTTACCTGGAAGAAAACTTGAAAGTCATGGTTTTGTGATCTTATTTTTTCATTTTGGCATCTGGCTTTCACACTTCCCCTTGTGATTTGCCAAAAGTCAATTAAACAGGTTTTCCTGATGAGGGAAAATAAGGGAGAGAAGCAACACAACATAGCAAGCTGCAGCTGATAGTGTAATAAGAAAAATGGAAATAATTGAAGACACTTAACACAAATTTAATTTGTGCAATTCCTTCAACTCGGCTGGGGAGGAGTGTGTGTGTATGAGTGTGCGCTCTGTGCATGTATTCACGCTTTTGTGTCTCGGTGTGACAGTGGGGAAGCGTTAATTAACTCCTCTCCCACGCTGAGCTACCCCCAACCTATCTCTTTAAACACACACACAAAAATTCAGATGCGTGAATCCCACAACTGTGCAGCAAAGGCCCGCCAGCAAACATCCTGCATTCATCTTTCTGTCTCAGTGCCTCGGCAGGGTTAGCCTGACCACACACACACAAACCTACATGTATACACCGCGTGTTCACACCCAACTCATCAGGAGACCTCCTTCTATAATTAATCTGTTTATTTTTTCCTAACACGTCAATCTGCGCTGCGTCACGCATGCTCAGAGGGGTGTTTGTTTTTTCCAATGTGAGGTGGAGGGACAGGTAAGACACCATCCCAGCAGAAAAGAACAGCTAACCCACAGAGTTATGCAAACACAACTTCTCCATGTTTCTCCAGGAACATGTGATGCTACGTACTAATCCACAAGGTCACCTCAGCAGCTGCAGGACCAAGAACACACAGTCCCACATGTACTAAATGTGAGGTTTTGTCTCATTTGACTCTTCTTCTCCAGAGCATCATGCTTCGCTGGCAGCCCCCACCTCTTAACGCCCAGAACGGGGAGATCACAGGCTACAAGATCCGATATCGGAAAGGATCCAGGAGGAGTGAGGCGGCTGAGACCACTGGAGGCACCCAGCTTAGCAAGCTGATTGATGGTAAAGAACTGTGATCTAGCGTTTAGCCTGGATTTAATAGCCAGTGTCAGAATGAAAGTGCTCTATGATACCTGCTGTATCATCAGTCTGAGGTGTTCATTAAGCTCTACAACTAATTTTGTGACAGAGTTAGCTTTGTTGTCTTCCATTGCAGTTTTCTCAGGAAGGCTTTTCCATTGATCTCCTGCAGGTGGGTGCGGATGTGGTGCAATTATTAGTGTAGAGAGGAAAGAAGCTGTAGAGTTTTAGTTTTCAGACCTAGTGTTGTACATCCAGTTACATCCAGTTTGTGACTAGATGTAGATCCAGTAGAGAACTGACCACAGTTCACACATGGAATTAAAATTCATTTTAAAGGCATCTTGAGTCAACAGTTATGGTGGAATTTCCCTTTGCCTCTCATATTTGGATTGTCTGTGGGTAAAGTTTGACTCCCTGTGATAGAGTGTGGACCTCAAACAGTGCAAGCTGAGACAGGCTGACACCTCTCGCAAGCCTGCGCGGGATAAGTGGGTAAAGATGGTTAGAGGTTACTGATGGTAAATTCTGATGGCTGCAGGAAAGAACAGAAAATATTTGTTATATCTTCAGCTTGTGACGGCAGAAAGGAAAGATTGTCACTGTTAGCTCTCAGGATGGAGAAATGAAAAAAGAAAAATGACAAAGCAGAGAAGTGGACAGAATAAAAAATGTGAATAGGTAACCCTGGTTACATTACCCAGTCTCCCTGTAATGGTAGCCTGTGTGAGGCTGTCCTCAATATGTCTCGAAGGTTGTTCACACTCAAGTTAACAGCTGTCCACTCTGTTCAGTGTGAGCAGGGCTGTAGAAATGGTGATGGCAAATAGTTATTTGTGCCCTTGACTCAAAACTCAGCTCAGCTCCTGCTGCATTACATCCAGGACGACAGACTCCGGTCCCCAACTGCAAATATTTTGATGTGATAGTTGAACATGATTTTAAGATGACAGATCTCTTTTTTGTTGGACCCCTCATGCTCCCTCTTGATACCTCAGATGAGTCCAGATTATTCAACATAAAAGCTTTCATGCTTTCAGACTCCATTTCAACTGTCACATTTTTCTGACACGCGGAGTTGTTGTTCGAAGTTAGTGTGGCCACAACGTCTGTTTATTTAATCAACGTCTAGATTTCATCTAAATACTCTGAGGTGGAGTTACATGCTTTTCTGTACCCTAGAATTATCCAATGCTACCACCAAAGTATGCACAATATCACCGCACAGACACACAGCAATGGTGATTAATATTAGATGTTGTCTCAGCAACTTTCAAGTGGCCCTGGCCTCATGCTGTGTGCTGCATCAAAGAGAATACACACTTAAAAGTTGATTTTTTTATAACATTCTGGGGGGTGAAACAGAGGAGTGTTTGTTGGTTCAAAAGCGTTTAGAAGGAGATGTTGTAGCCTTGGAGGCATGGATGGTTAGGCAGTCTTCAGAAGCTAACCCCCAAGGGTGGCCCAGAATAGGGGGTACAGAGAGAAAAGACTACAGGATTAGCATGTAGCGTGCAAATGGGACAATGTGACGATGATGAAATTTTTTTCTACAGCAAATTAATACAGCAACACATCATTTGTCAGCAGGCACTCCCCCTTTTTCTGAATAGCAAAGCTGGCACCCAGCAGTGAAACAGCTCTTTCTGAAGCTACCGTGGCTTCAAATATGAACAAATCCAGGCACCAGAAGTTTTCTCTGCTCTTCTCAGCCCCATAGTGTTGCAGTTTTTGTGATAGCTGCAAATAAATTTTCACCAAAAAAATCAGAATCACTTTTATGATATTGAGTGGAAAAGAGAGTTAATTGCATCACAGAAAACTTGACTTGATCCTCTCCAAGGCAGACTTATAGATTTTCTCTTTAAATGTTGCACAGTGTTGTTGGGTGTTTAGAATATCTCCACTTTCAAAATATTTATTGTGTTTTGCAACTCCACTTGACCAGCCAAGTGGAAGCACCAGTAAATTCAGGCCTGAGAAAGAGTATGAATGAAAGAGTTTTTTTATGCTGCTTCAGTTTCAGTTTGGCCACGGCACAATCTTAATATCCAAGCTTTGGATCTAAAGCTACATATGTTGTCGGTCTAGGTCTGGAGCGTGGGACGGAGTATTCCTTCCGTGTGTCGGCCGTGACAGTGAACGGCACTGGACCAGCCACCGAGTGGACCACGGCAGAAACATTTGAGAGCGACCTGGATGGTAAAATCACCTGCTTTACTCAGCTCACAGAGATCCATGTCTCCTGCTTTTGCAACCAATTGTCTCACTGAAATTGACAAACTCAATCTCAGGTTTTTTTTTTTCCCTGCATTTTTATCACCAGAATCCCGTGTACCAGACCAGCCCAGCTCTCTGCATGTCCGGCCACTGGTCAACAGCATTGTGGTGAGCTGGACGCCACCGGAGAACCAGGACATCGTGGTGCGCGGTTACACCATCGGCTACGGCATTGGCAGTCCCCACGCTCAGACCATCAAGGTGGACTACAAGCAGCGCTACTACACTATTGAAAACCTCGGTAAGAACAAGCCACTCTGGCTGATTTGTTTTGATTGCCTCTGATGGGATGGCTTTACATAATTACATCGGAGCATCTCAAGTGATCCGCCAAATACCAAAAGTCTGATGTTGACATGACCTGTGGGACTCATTAATCACTTCCTCATTTAAAACATCACTCTTTTATCACATAAAGTGGTTCAACCTGGCACCTTATACACTATTCTAATGAAGTCTTCATACAATTATAAAAGCATTTTAATTACTCATGAGGAAATATACACAGAAAAACAATGGAGTTACTCATCTGTAGGTCATAGTCAGATTTAGAGAATTAATGGGATCTTCTTCACCACTGGCTTGAGCCACTAATTACACAGATTGGCCTAATGGGGACACAGTAATTAAGGGCCATAATGTTTGAATAAGGCAAATTTGTTTTGGTGATTCTCACACTTTCTCTCATCAGACTACAGGAAACATAAAGTTTTACTTTATGTATACTTTATGCATTCAGCTTTAACACAAGTGTCATTTTTCTGCTTGGGATCAAACCAGCCGATAAGAAACTTGCACTAATTGTGTTCATTATTTGGATGAAACAGCTTCTGAATAAAACTCAAGGAAGCAGCTTATTTCCGTAAGAAGTGATGATCCCATTCTGTTGAAAAGCAAGACAACACGGTTACAGATTTTGTTCTATGCAAAAATCCATTCTTGTCCTACTGTGTCCATTACATCGCTCACATCCTGTCATTGGTTTTAATCAATGTCATAAATAATTGCCATCAGGGACACACCAGTAATCAAAGGCTCGGGAAGGGGTCTGGAAGTGGATTATGAGTTAAAGAAATAATCTTAGGAAATGGGGAGATTTAGCAGAGGAATTGTTGCCAAATATCTGTATATGCATAATTGAAGCCTTCATTACAATCACAGTAAGAGGGACGATTGTATTCAAATACTCTCTGTGGCTAATATTGCAATTATGAGCTGAGAGTCTCAAGAGTTTTGGCTTGATTAGATGGCCGCATCAATTTATCTCACTCCTCTGATCTGCTCACTGCTCTCTGTGTCTTTATCTCACAGACCCCAGCTCCCACTATGTGATCACACTGAAGGCCTACAATAATGTGGGTGAGGGGATTCCTGTGTATGAGAGCGCCATCACCAGGCCACAGTCAGGTATGTAATATCCAAATCGACCTGTGTCAATGCTCACCTTAAAACAGAGTGTACCTCCTCTAAGAATGAAGTTGATTCTTTCATATTATCCCACAATGGGAAAAACTGTGAAGCACAAACCACACACAGTACTATGAGATATGCAGTACTCACACTGTGTAGCTGTAGTCACTCACCCAAATAAAAAAGACCTCAACTGACATTTATCTTTGCTCCCTCTATCCTGAGATCAATATCAGACAGATAGTGTCTGGACTCCAAATTACCACAGAGATCACGTGTCATCAGGGCGTCTCACTGCTCTAATTAACTCTCCTCTTCAAGACTCCTTTTATATGTTCACATTTTGCCCCTAGATTACCACTTACACTGATATTAGATCATGGAGGACAAGCTCATCATATGCTGGTGGAGCAGATATCCTCATTAGAAAGGATCACTTGAAATATTATTGCAGGATATTCTAGGTTCAGAAGAGCAGATGAGTGCACATCCAGTCCTAAATTTAAGCCAGATGCAGGAGAGCAGATTCAGTAGAGGAAAAGAAGAGACACTGAATTGTAGTTGCTAAACTTTACTGAAACAACAATTGACTCCTTCAGGATCTTCATTAGGCAAAATAATATTTCATGCAGCTCAGTTCAAAGCCCAGCTGGTAACAGCAGCAGGGCTGATAACTTTCTTCAAGATGTGATGTCAAAGATGCTGTACGCTTCAGGTGATTTAACATGGTTTTTTTCACCAGAGCGACTACAAATTATTTCACAGTTGCAAAACAACTGCCTTTAAGATAAAAAATGTTTGTTGATATTGTTATATAAAGTGAAGGTTACTGTGCTTTGAAGCCATTCTTAACATGTGAGTCACATTATAATCAGACCATTGACCAGAATAGACTAAAAATGAGGCACAGCACTTGCATAACAAGAGAAACAATATGGTGACATGGATTTAATTCCTGCCTAATGTTCCCACTTTAGTCTTTTGCCCGCAGTGGTGTTGTCCCTTTCAGGCCAAATCACATTAGTACTTTATTTGTTTAATATCAGTATTGGCCTCATAAATCTAGTTAGTTAGTCAGCTGGGCTCTGTCACACAGCTGTCCTTGCCATCTCTGTGCGACAGAATCAAACAGCTTTGTTGTATTTGTCAGGAGACTCTGGACAATCCAGCTCAGCTTCCACCCACACAGCCCATAATTCTTTAAGCCTCAGATCACAACCCAGTTAACAATTAGATATAGACCTTAAGCCCCGATGTAGTGTGCTTTAAAATGTGAAACACTGCCAGTCAGACTGAATGTGAGATGGGTTCACGCAGTTTATGTGACAGTGTCAGAAGACAACCAGCCCATGCTCCCTGGGGTGTCACAGAATGTGGGCTGCACCCGCCTCCTCTGCCATCCAGCCTCCCACCTCCCCCGCTCAGCCTTGATCACTCCAGTTTGTCTCCGCGGCGGCACTATTGCTCCACCAAGCTTGAGAGGGGTGGGATGCTGGATGACATGAATCATGTCAACATGCTTCAAGGGGGGGTGGCAGTCTAAGTGTGCACATACACCCGCACACTGTCGCACTGTACACTACTCTCTGTGAAACTGTCTTCCTCACATCCTCTCACACACACACATACGCTGCACACATGCAGACCCCCTGTGGTGGCTTTGGCAACCCTTCGTCAGATCCAAAAGTTTCCTCTCAAAGCAGAACCAAAGCCCACCACCATCGTCTGCTGCTGAGTCCTCGGGGGCGCGTTCCCTTCCTGCCAGTTTGTTCAAGTCGGGATTAAAAAGACGAGCTGACCTACATAGTACTTTTACTTTTGAGAAAAAAAATACTGAGGAAAAACTTGGTGAACTTAGGTTGAGAGAGTGCTAGGTTGAATGTGTTAAAATACTCTGATGTCTTAACAGAAATTCAGGAAATGAAAGATTTTACCCTGATCTGTAAAATGTTACAAAGGCAAGTCAAGCTCTCTTCTGCAGTGCATTCAGCTTGTTAATACTGGAGACTATATTCTTCCAAGCTGCGTCAAGAAATGCAGTTTGTGTGCCACTCCAAAAACCTCAGTGCCTCTCCACAACCACATGAATCCTTGGATCTCCATCATGCACGTAAATGCACGCACACAGACACTCTGACTCAGTCTGGGGAATATAATGAGGGCAGCTCTGTACAAAGAAGTGTCAAATAGAGCGAGGAGAAGAGGAGAGGGGTGGAGAGGAGAGGACCCACTAGTGATTGAGGAGGAGGAGTGTCATCGCGGGTGACTGACCAGAGTTTTTTCTTTCATGGCATCCAAGCTGAGGACAGAAGCAGGAGCAATGAAACCAGTGGCCAGGAAGCCATCTTGAAGCATTTCTCCTTCACTGTGCTGCCCAGAGGCTGCTTGTTGAAGCCTGGGCTCCCCTCTCTCTCACATACAGATACACACACACACACAGACATACACACAGACACACACACAGCATGTAACACACAGATACAGTTAAGTCTTCTTCATGCAAGCCAAACACAGAGCCGCTCTTCCAAAAACAGATGGTTAAGCAACAGGTCATTGCTGTGCAACACACACAAGTACCATTTATTGTATATGTATATGCAAATGCTGGACTCAGCTGTATTAGCTAAAAACTTTTATTTTCACATAGTTGTTTAACATGTTTTCTTCTTTTTCTTCTAGAAAATTAAATATATCACAATATATATCCTAATGGCTACAATTAAAACAGGACAATAATACAATAAAAAAAACACAATAAAAAAAGCTCTTGTCATTCATCAGATACAGTTACATAGTCGCCTTTAGTCATCTTAGTAAAACTAACATACAGAACATTGTAAGTCTACATTGTTTGTTACTGATTAGAACATGCAGCACAGCAGCTCTTGATGCATACAAAGCAAAAATTCTAGCTGTTCCAAACAGAATAATCAGGTTTACATGTCTGTCAGATGATTATTCTGATTGTAGTGCTGGTCCTATAGGAGTGCTGCATGATCGTCATTATCTAGCTCCAACTAACGAGCGGCTGTGGAATGCATGGTAGCAGGAAAGACCGAGTGCTACCTCTCGCCACGAGCTCGTCACCCAACGCCTTTGAGCCTCAGATCAGAGGCAGCACTCAGCTGGACACACATTCAGCCATCACCTGTCCCTGACCATGTTCTCCTCTCCTCTCTGCTCTTTCTCTCACTTTAAATCGCAATATTCTTTCCACAGTTTTCAAGGACATGATGGCGCAACAACTACATTTCCCTGCTGTGGGAGAATTGTCCCAGTGCATTCACTGTCCTTTTTATTTGTACACTTTGCTTTAAAATGTCTTGAAAAGATATGCAATGTAAACATTTGAGTGCTGTGACTTTCTGAAAAGATGAGGTCAACACCTTGATGAGCAAGTTTGAAAAGTGGGCTATAGGATGGGTATCTTTTCCACTCTACTTTTCCCATTGACTGTAGTCTTCTCTTGTGAATAGAGTATCTCTTTCTCTCTCTGTGTAGAACCACAGTAGCTATTGATAGAACACCACATACTGTACCGTAGCTTCTATAGCAACAGAGTCTATAGATTCGTCCTATTGTAGAGGTCAGTGTCTGTTTTTCTAATAGAATCTTCTCTCTCTTTTTCTTCACCCTTCCCAATCCCATCCTTGTTGCACCTCCGTTACCTTCCTGTTCTTCCTCCTCCCTCATTGTTGTTCTTCATTTTAACTCATTAACCTTATTTTCTCCTGTTCTTCCCTCCCTGCACCCTGTTTTGACTTCACTGTCCAACCAACCCACGTCACGCTTCTCTTTGTTTTAATTTTGGTCATTTTAATTTGTGCATGCGTATGGGTTTCCTGCCCAATGTGCAGACCCCATAGACCCCGATGTTGACCTGTACGAACTCTTCCATGCTCCATACACCCCAGTGCCAGACCCCTCCCCCATGATGCCACCCGTGGGTGTTCAAGCCTCCGTGCTGAGTCACGACACCATCAAAGTGACCTGGGCCGACAACTCGCTGCCTAAGAACCAAAAGATCACAGATAACCGCTACTACACAGTGCGATGGAAGACCAACATCCCTGCCAACACTAAAGTCAAGGTAAGAGATCATTTTAAAGTTTTAAAAGAGCTGGATTCAAAAGGCTTCATCATGTTTTTTGAGCGTCTAAGGATGTTTTTCAAAACAAATGCCCCTAGTTTAATTTTCAAATCAGAATGCTGAAACTCACTTGCATATGCCAGATTTCCTCAGCACTTTAAATCACAGCTAGTATATTTACAAGCGAGTGTAATTCAGTGAAGTAAATCTCAAATGATTATGCTCTGATCAAACTGTAGTGCTATTCCTTTCGTTTCATGCAGTAGTCATCAGATGTCTGATGTATTGATGCTGAAAATAAAAAGCAATGTCATGCCAGGACACATTACAGAGGTTTTAGAAAATCTCCAAACACTGACATAAAGTAATGCCTCAGCGTTTCTGGAATTAAAGCACAGAACAAATAAATAAAGAGGAAAAAGAAAAGGAACTGTGGGAGCTTAAATCTTACGGTCTGCAGCCAAACACACTTGTGGCATTTCTGTTTGGAAAGTTCATCCCAACTCGCAGAAGTTGCAGAAGATCCACACAGATGTCTTACTACTTCCTGTGGCACGGTGTGATCCTAACAGTGTTTCATAGGGTACAGTTCCAACATCATAATCCATCATCACCTTGAGAAATTGTTTGCTCTGTCTTGAAAGGGCTCCATTTACACCCTTTGTTGTAGAAAAGCTGGAAGTCAACCGTTTTTTTCATCTATGTTTTCTTTGAAATTGAAATGATTTTTTAGTTTTTGGTGACTTAAACTGTTTTTTTTTTTTGTTGTTGTTGTTTTTTTTACCTTGAGCATTTTACCACTTACCTTAGTAACATTTATAGGTTTTTTCACTGGGACTGAATTGCTTAAATTTCAATAAATACTGGACAAATGTAGGGGCTCTAAAACGTTTGACAGGTTGTGTATATGCTAAACAGTATTCCCACAGCAGTGGAGGCATAATGCTGGTACTAACCAAGGAATTATTTATTTTCACTTTCAATGCACTAAGTAAGAGAAGTAGTTTCCTTTCCCTCTCCTTTACTGATTCAACATTATTTTAGATTGTGTTAGTAACCATTTAAGGACGAGTTCTCTCTCGGTCATCTATCAGCTGGATATTTACAGGCTTAGTGTTTGTGGTTAGTGAATTCATCCTTTTCCTTCCTATGAAAGGTTGTTTGGGTGCTGAGCTCAGTGATTGCCCGAGTCAGCTCATCTCAGTCTATAACTGTAGGTTTAGTGCTGTAATTAAACCATAAAGGCGTCACCAGAGTGAATTATGCTGAAGCCTCTTGATGACTGCACAGTAGTGTTTTCACTATCTGTTAAAGTTACAATCCTTAAGATTTACACCCTGGTTCATTTATCCGCTCTCATGGTTAACATGAGCAACAGGAAGTGGCCTTTAATGCTCCAGCGGAGGAGAAGCTTGTGTGTGTTTACACTGCAGCCAAACAGAGTCATTCTGTTTTGAGCAGCAGTTACAAACACAAAACACTTTGCTTTGCTTTGCATTTTTGATGAGCCGCTGCTGTCAGTGCTAATCATGGTGACTAACGCTGTTCCTCTGGCTGTGTCACAGTAAAAGCCACTCTGTGTTTAGCCTGCAGCAACAGTAGGAAATGTTACTGACAGTGATCCAGCTATAGGATTGTGAACAGTGAACAGCAAGGCCGAGGTCAAAAACACATTGATTTCCTCTTCCAGAGAAAATGCCTTTGTAAATATGATTTTTGATGAGTTTGACTTCATGAAAGCCTGGATTATAACTTAAATATCAGCTTTATTCCACTCATCAGCTGACCTGATGCTTGTTCTGTTGGACCAACAGGTGATTTCCAGAGATACAGACACGTCCTCACATCTGAGAAAGTGAAACAAGAACATTTTTGATGGAATAATGAAATATAAAAACTGATAAGTGGTTAATAAGTGGTTAAGTGCAACACTGGAGTATTACACTGATTTGCTGTGATTGGTGTCATACAGATGCAAAGCTTATGTTACTGTGCAGTCATCCGCCTGAGTGTAATGTATTAAACAGAGTTCAAATATTTGTCGAGAGTCACAGTCAGCCGAGCCTGAAACGGGGTGTTTGAGGTTCAGCTTCTAATTCTTGCTCAATTCTGCAGCTCAATTATGATGATTGCTTATCTCCAAACACTGGATTGCTGTGTGTGCGAGTGTGCGCAAGTGTGTGTGTGTTCATGGTTGCATGCGTTTGCGCAAACCTGTGACCTAGCAGAGCTCAGATAAAGGCCTGTGTTCGCTGATAAATTATTCAACACGGAAAGGACAAACTGAGAACTAGAAAAAGAAGGTGTAGATCTGACAGTGCATTCTTCATACAGCTAACTCAGAAGGCACACACACACACACACACCCATACCCATACACACAGATACGGTCACAGAGAGAGAAGATGAATCTTGTACAGGATGTTCACACTTAGCACTTTGTCAGTCGTTGACCGAGACACAGAAACTTCTACCTCCTGTTTTCTTCCAAATATCTAGAGAGATTTATGATTTATTAATTGTTCATCAGAGCAGAATGAAAGGGGAATGTAGGACAGGTGGTCTGATTATGATGATTTGCATCAAAGTCACAAACAGAGAACAAATCCTCAAAATCACAGCAACATGGTGTACAGCTCAGCCTGTTTCCAGAGGAGATGATACTTACAGTGTGACAGTAATTACAGAACTCCACCGGCTCATTATGTTTCCTTCCCATTAACTACATCCGGGAGATTAACAAATCTGTTTGAGGGCTCTTCTCCAGTGCTGTATCTTAACAGTGCTGCTCTGGAAGCTACGTCCTGTTGTATGTTGTGTGTATATGTGTACCAGCAGGGCTACCTTCGCCCTAACACTGCTCTTCGTCATGTCCTGTCCTTTCTCGGAGGGAAGCCAGACTAGCTTGTACATTATTAAAGAGACAACTGCTCTCAAACAGGCTGCATGTTTCTAAAGAACACAATGTTTTCTCTTCCTATCCCACTGCCCTCACTCTGACAGCCCCCACCGGAGAACTGCACTTTTGTCATAGCACGCAACATTATAGATAGGACTGTTGGAGACCAGTGGGTCTGCGTCATTGCGACACCTACATGGCTAAAGCTTTCTTCTTAGGCTGGATAAATAGTTACATAACCCAAATCTGCATTTTGAGTAAGCAGTGAGGCGATAATATGTCAGATAAGGTTTTACATTTTATTTGCAGCAGCTACCCTTTTCTTTTTGTGAATCTGTGTTCGGAATAAACTGAATATTTTAGGTTTTGGAGTGTTATTCAGAGAAAACAAGAAATTCACTAATGTCACTCATGTGATATTCTTATGAAATAACAATGTCTCAATTTTCAGGTATTTGATGTCCTAAAACAAAATAATCAGCAGAGTAATCAATAAAAATAGTAATTAGCAGAGTGTTAAAATGTTTAAATGGGTGGATAACCAAGTACTTTTGTCTTTTGCCAATGCACAAACTGAATTTCTGTTTGTTTTGTTGTGTGTGTCTTTGTATGTTTGCCTGTTTGCCCAGATGGCCAACACCACCAGCCTGAACCACATGGTGACGGGTCTGAAGCCCAACACACTGTACGAGTTCTCTGTCATGGTCACCAAAGGCCGCCGCACCAGCACATGGAGCATGACTGCACAGGGCACAACGTTTGAGACAAGTAGGAGCGCACGCACACACACATATACACACAGAAAAAACATTACTATTACGAGAAGCTCTCCAAACTCTCTTGTATACTTTTCTACAATGACAATAAAGGCTTTTTGTTCTATTGTATTCTATCCTAAATGTACAAAGCAACAAGGACATAAACAGAGAGCACGTCCAGTGTAAATACCCTCCAGCTGGCTCAGGGTAATATTCTGGTTTCTACAGAGTAACTGAAAGTAGAGGTCACTCCTGTATAAAATCAAGGTGTCACATGCAATATAAACTAAACACTGAGACAAATGTAAATATCAATAGATCTCACATTGACATCATGTGACATTGAGGAAACCTGGAACAAATTTGATGATGGGGGAATATTATTTACGCACTGCTCTGGACTAATATGCTTCCATCTATAATTAAATATACACAGTTGAGTAATTTTGACATAAATAATGATATATAAAAATGTACTGTTTGTCAAAACCCACACAATTCTACCTCTGGATTTGATAGATCCACAAATGCAGACCTGGTTACTTTATGGCTTCAAGCTCACAAAACACATTTAATGTAGCTTCTTGCTTCTCTGTTCATTCTCCATAGGCTCAGCTTCTTATTACCTTTTGCTTTGCACAATACCAGGGGGAGAACAGTAAATAATTACTGTCTCCCCCGAGTCAGCTGAATCAAAATCGTATAAATTGACTGTATCAGAGATAAAACTACCAATTACAATCTAAAGTTCATTCTGCATAGAAAATCTACAAAACCCTGTGTATTTGTTTATGATTCCTGCAGTGTTGTGAACCTAATGGATACTTAAATCTACAGGCTGGAGAGTGCCCATGCCCATACTTTATTGTAAACAGATAAAGATCAATCTGACATTAAAAACAAAAACTTTTTTTCTTTGAATCCACTTCTACATATGGATTACTGAGTTTGATACTCAACTTGGACTGTTGTGGGACGTTTTTAGTTTTTTGGGACAAGCCAGATTTCATTTCAGCCCAGCCAGGAGTTTATTTCACAAGTGTTCAAGGGGATGGTATCTACAAGATCCTACACACACACACACACACACACAAGAAACAAACTATAGATTACTTCTGAGTGCAGAAGGAACACTTTTGGCATGAAATATATGCTAAGGTGCACAAGCAGTCGCACAGTTTGCTCATATCTTAAAGTAAAACGATTTAAAAAGTAAACATTCACCACTATGACCCTCTCATCAACATAACAAATGTCCTGTCTCAATCCCCTCAACAGTTCCCAGCTCCTCTCCGAAGGACGTGACTGTGGTTAGCAAAGAGAACAAACCTCGCACCATCATCGTCAACTGGCAGCCTCCCTCTGAGGCTAATGGAAAGATCACTGGTAAATCTCAAAATCTGATGTTTCTCTGATGGAGTAAGAGTATGATACCGCCTCACTGTCCAGAAATGTAACCGTTTAGACGTCATAATAGCAACCCTCCACCAAATACTGACCAGTGAAATCACGTTAAGATGGAGCATTGATCCACAATCAGTCGCACAGAGGAATCTCCATGTCCATCTCCATTTGTAATAACTATAATTGGTCTTATTTTGCAGTGTTCCTGCATGTCCTCTAAGATGTAAAGAATGTGTCTGTCTTCCTCACCTTCTCTACTGCAGGCTATATCATCTACTACAGTACAGATGTCAACGCTGAGGTCCACGACTGGGTCATTGAACCGGTGGTGGGCAACCGCCTGACTCACCAGATCCAGGAGCTGACGCTGGACACGACCTACTACTTCAAGATCCAAGCCCGAAACTCAAAAGGCATGGGTCCCATGTCTGATGCTGTGAATTTCCGCACTCCAAAGAGTAAGTTTTAACGACGGGCCACAAAAGCAGGACTGTAAATTACATCCTCATGAATGGACAGTTGATGACAAAAGGAAGTAGTGTGAAAGATCTCAAGGTCCTTTTGTGTTTTATGTTGCATCCCTCATATGTATGATGCAGTAGGAGATGAGCTGGTGAAGAGACAGATATTTATTACAATAGTTTCAGCTCTGACAAGCTCTGTGAGGAGAATCAAAACTGGATTTATCAGATTTTTGTGAGGCAGGTTCACAGCTTCAGATGAACGACAGTGATGCTCTGTGTCTGGTGGGTGTAAAAATAGATTACTGTTGACTAACACATCGTACATGACACCAGCTTTATTAGACAGTTATATGTGAGGGTTTGGGGTTTGCTATCTGTGTAGGTATTTAGCGTTCAAGCATCGAAAAACAACAGTCATCCCACAGCTGAGCTCTTCATTTTACAACAGTTGTGATCAGGTAAAAGGCTAAGCACAGTTCAAATATTTGTCCCACAAAAACCTCATCACATCCCAGCTACAAATCCCCGGTTTGCTTGACAATGTGTTGCTCACCTTGGATATTTTCCCCCTGACTTTCAACAAATCATATGATGTGAGTGAGAGTGTTGTCTTAAATAAATTTTTCAATTAACACTTCAGACAGATCCTCCTCTAGAGGTTGCTGTGAGAAAGTCTTTTGCAGAGCTCAGAGCATGTTTCCCAAGCCTAGATTATTGCTTTGGGATGACCAAATTACTGCAAAGTCTAGTCAGCAAATTTGCACCCAGATCACTGCTCTGAAGAAGCCATGCTAGGTTCAGTTTAGTGTTGCTGCACCCTTATTTTTCATTTATTTTTATTTTTTGCACAACATTGCATAATTTATA
>OMNW01001735.1:2166-24165 GCA_900303245.1 Selene dorsalis | reverse complement strand
GTCTGGTCCAGAGGGTGAGTCAAGAGAGTGGGTGTCCAGCGGTCAGCAGGGCCATCAGGGCTATGGGTGTGTGTGTGTGTGTGTGTGTGTGTGTGTGTGTGTGTGTGTGTGTGTGTGTGTGTGAGATTGACTTTGAGACTCTGGGAGAAACAATGCTAATGTAGTATATGCATATATCAAACTAAAAGGGTGTCTGTCCAAAGTGTGTGTGTCTGTGCAGAGTGTGTGTGTCTGTGCAGAGTGTGCGTGTGTGTGTGTGTGCCTGGTGTGTGTTACATGTGCATGTGCTGATCCTATAGACGAGGGTCGCCAAACCGCCTTATTAGCGAGCTTCATGTGTCAGTGGTTAATCCCTCCGTCTCTCGAGGGATGCCCCGCCTCTCCTCCTCCTCCCCCCTGTCCTCCTGTCACCCCCTCATCACCACCTCCACAGATGGGTCCTTTTATTTCCCCACAGAATACTAATAATGGCCATTGAAGGATTCCAAAGGGGCTGGTTTACCCCCTTAACAGCAGCCCCAGCGCAGAATGGTGTAATGATGCAAGTGGTGGCCGAGGGAGGGGAAGAGGGGGGGTCCAACGACTAAACCAACAGCAGCTAAAGCAAACAAAGATTTTCTGTGTGGACGCTGAAGTGCTTTCTTTTGAATTCATCAAGTGTTTATATGTTCACTGTGGAAGTCACCAAAACATGGATTTCGTGAGATAAAGCCTCCAATAAAGTTGTGAACGGGGGTAACTATGCACCTCCAGGTTTTATTGCAGAAACACGGCCTCCACAGAATCAGGAGGGAAATTAATATGCTGTAATAAAAGAAAGGATATAAAAAGAGTTTACTTATATGTCAGGTTGCCATATGGTGGGAAAATATAGCTCCGATCATCAAACAGAGACACAGCCAACTGCCAGCAGAAAGGAATAAATAGGGGAAATGAGTGCGCTACTACAGCTTCTAATTATAGAAAAACATTATTGAATGTCTCAGTGATGCTGCAGTGAGTAGCAAACACAGCCTGGAGTCAAGTCACTTTGTCTGTGAGGCAGGGAAAGACGGGGAGGAGGAGGGGAAGACAGAGGTAGAGACACAGAGGGAGAGCTTTTAGACAGCTTAGGTGTCCCGCTGTGAAATTGACAGATACTAACTCTCAGTTGGACAAGGCTATTTTTCATGACTTGTGTAAAAACTCACACAAGACAAACCATAATTAAAGACACGTAAACTCTCTCAGAAGAACATAAAAGAAACAAACGAGAGCTGCACTAAGAAACTTTGCGCGCTGGCTGCTCCAGCTGGCAGGAACGAGCTTCAGAGCTACGACGCTGCCGACAGCTGCTTGATTTTTTTTTTCATGTCAAATTGGCACAAATTGTGTCGTAGGCAAAAATGATGAGAAGCTAACACCCCTCCCCTCCCGAGTCTTCCCCACATCCCCCATTACCCATCTATGCCTGTAAGTGAAAAAAACAAAGGATTGAAACTAATCTTTTTCTCATATGTATCAGGTGGATTCAAGTCTTTAAGCTGTTACACAAAAATGTCTGTTAATGTTTATTTATAAATTATAATATGAGCATGAGGTATACTCACAACAGCAAGCTAGGATAAGTGAGACTTCAGCCCGAGTTACTTTTGAGTGTCAGTGTGGGTGAAGGTCCCGGCATAGAGTAGGAATCAATTCTCAGTTCAGGCACTACCGATTGGGAGACCATTGGCAGTGCGCGAGACAATCTAATTGTCTCATCACAGGGTCTATTCCTTCTGTTCACAGACGTCAGGGTAACCATGTTTACACATTTAAATCCATTTGCATCCATTGTTTTAGTAAGTGACATCTTCATGTGATCCCGCCCTCTGGAGGCCGAGGTCACTACAACTGGCAAAAAGTCAGAAATCTGGTGACGTCCTCATTGGAGGTTGTAGATGGACCAAGGAAAAAAAATGACTTAAACATGAGAAGCTGCTGTTTGTTTTTCCATTTTCATCTGACAGCTAAAAGTTTTTCAAATCACATCAGATCGTCCCTGAGTCCAAGTGAAGGATTTTGAAGGGATTCCCTTGCGAAGTTCTGCAGATGTTGCGTTCATAAGGCCAAAACAGATTTTGGGAGGTCACTCTGACCTTGACCACCAAAAGCTAATCACTTCCAAAAACAATCCTCGAGTCCAAATGGGCATTTGTGCCAAATCTGAAGAATCAAAGTGTAACTGAGATGTCAGTGCGAGCTCTCAGCCCTGAGTGACAGTACGGTCACTGAACATACCACTCAAAGTGTTGTGTCGTTTGCGAACATGCCGCTGTGTCGCTCACAAACATCTCTGTGCTACATTCAGTGAACGACAGAGAGGTGAAATAAGGATTTCAATACTTTACCTACAATGAACTAAAATGCCCCAGTGAGCAACAACTCACGTTATAAACTACTAACTTACTTAAAAGGAAAGATCCTGATGCACATCATGTGGTGATCATGAAAAAATCATAAAACGTCATGGTGGGAAAAAAAAAACTTACGGTTACAGATAACAGTGACGATGAATAAAAGATTAACATGACGGTAGTAGAATATTTTATACGGTGTGTTTTAATCTGTCTGAAGAAACTGACTGACTGCGCAGAGCGTCCCTGACGAAATGGAAGGTTACTTTCAATTAAAATGATTATTAATAAGTCATAAGGAAAAATGTACAGCGATCAGTGGTGTCGAAAAACATTAATTCTTCATCGGCACAGTTTTAGTCTCTTTGATCTTGTTGCTTGTTTTTTTTTTTAGAATCAATTTAAAACTCGACTCACCAATATTTCACTAACGCACCAATATATTCACTTTTGCCTCTTCAGTCTTAACATTTTTTTTTTTTTTTATAAATCTGTCTTTCATATATCCCTGAACTTTTTGGAAGTAAAATACTAAACTGCTGAAGTGCCCCATTAAAATGCTCATCTTTTTGTCTGACAGCTGCATTTATTGGGGAAAACAGTGTCTAGTTTTCTGTGCTCTGAGATGAAACAATACTTCATATTTATTTTCACTCATGCTATGACTTCACCTTGTCAGCGATTGTATATGCAATTATCTTTTATCCTTTTTCTATCACTCACGATTATAAACCAACATTCAGTATGTTTAAAACGTGGCAACGCTACTTTCCCACAATACAATACAATACAATACAATACAATACAATGGAAAGCAAACTACTTCACTCCTGCATCTCACTCTGACAGCCCTTCACCTTCATCCACATGGATGCCGCCTCAGCTAATACAAGAATCAGAAGCTTATTAGCCTGCAAGTCAGACATAACACCGTCCAGCAGCTAACACCAGGTTTAGGCCTTGGAGCAATGACCAGGAGTGTTTATGACAGACAACAGTGAGCTCCAATGACAAGTGACAAGTTATGATAATGAGACCAAAGTTTGGCAAAATGTTCACCCCTGCTAGTCTTAATGTTGTGGCTTTTTGCATTTTAATCTTTTGATTGTTCAATGTTTTTTTATTGTTGTACATCATCTCTCCTGCTCTCTAGTCACACCCTCACCCACTGCTTTCCTGTCAACTCTCACTTTTCTTCAAGAGAATGATTCAGAGGCCTTTTGTGCTTATTGTTCACAATATGTTGCACAATATAATGTTCACAGTGATCCCAGCCCTATCTTAACCCTCCTCCCGGTAAATTCTCTCAGGCAGGGATGACCAACAGCCGCCTTATTAAAGCCTTCACCTGGCTGAAGAGGCTGCTCTTGAATTCATTTCAGGATACTCATCTTCTTCCCTTCAGGTGTTTTCTAAGCTGAGGGGAGGTGTACAGGCACTCCACATCCCCCCATCAGGTCTTCAGGCGTGGCTGAACACAGTGTTCCTATAGAAATGGTCCATGAAGACCCCTCGTTTTAGCTGAAGTGAGCTGCATGACGCTTTTTCTTCAGGGGCTGTCAGCACTGACTCATACTGGCTGAGAACTGAGCACATGGAGCGCGAACAGTCCACCTGGTGGCTCAGAGAGGTTTTAACAAGGTGAGGGCTACATGGGCAGCCTGCTTAGGTTCATGCAGTGTGGACCATGGTGATGACAGCTGTTATATAGTAGCTGCTCTTTCCTTAAAATGCCTGCAGTCATCTACCCATGTTATCACAGGTCTTTGAGCGGCAGGGTTAGATGCACCATCATATCAGATGTCACTAGGTTATATTTTGCTTTGCAGCTGATGACAGAATAGACAGGAAATCTTCCTTGTTTGTTTGTTTTTGTCTCTTTTCCTCTTTTCTTTTTCTATTGGTTGATCTGTTTATAAAAGGGCTTGTATAGGTTATATAAACCCTTTGGGCTTCTTTTCCTCTCTTCCTCTCCTGCACAATTATTTGCCTTTGTATTATTAAATATAATCCTTGTTTTTGTAAACACCAAAAAACATGTGACAAAGACAAACAAAAGAAAAGAAAATCTCCAACACTCCACACTCAGGTACACATCCATTCATCTAGGGAGAGAAGCATACATATTTTTGACACCTCTTTGACGTCTCCCTTTGCTTTGCATTTTAGTAACTGGCTGAAATTCTCTATCCACCGATGGACGTCTTATAAAATCCTACCCAACCCTGCCTGCGATGCTGCAAATGAGGCTTTCAGACTAGAACAGCGCCGTATGGTCATATTCAAACAGTCAGTTTTCATTATCGCTTTATGAATCAATATTTGCGCCTCTTCTCAATCATCTCCACGTCATCTCCTCTCCCCATCCAGCCTCATGCTCTCTCTTTACTCTGAACATAAAAGACACATCATTAGTAAGCAAGCGGTGTTCCGTGCTCAGGAATAGATTACTAATAATTTCTGATCAGGATGACACTAATTACTACATCAATAAACAATGACTCGTCTCTTGTACTATAGTAAACCTCTAATATGTGACTAGTACTAATTCTTGCACTGCAGTCTTATATTTCTAAGCCTGCTGCCCAAAAACTAACAAATGTCACTGCTTCTCTTCCTATTGCTCACTGTGCACATTAATCAAACAGACACCTGTGCTTTTTCATCTTGAGCAAGTGCCACTATGCAAATATGCGATAAATTAAAGCTACTACGCTCTACATAAAGCGCTTCATCAATGATTGACACGTTGCACAGATTTCCCATGGGCTTCCTGAGAAATATCAAGACACTATTATATGAATACGTTCCTGAGCAGTATTGTGCAAGACCAAACTTCACAAAACTACATCAAAGTTTTGCTTACACACAGTCAAATTAACGAGGTCACATTCATCGTTTACAATTTTGACTTCTGTTCCACATTCCCAGTCCAAAAAAATGAACTAGGTCACATGCATTTCTTCTGTTTGCTTTTTTGATGAATCACTCTGTGCTATTTTTTGCAGTAAGAACCTCCTCCTGCCCATCCATCCCCAGGCCCCGATCACAGTCACTTCTTCAGCTAAATGCGATACTACTATAGAATCACAGACAGCTTTGTTTTAATTAAAGTCTGGTCCACAGCAGTTGTATGTCAGCTGCTCGCCTGGCGCTAACAGAAGTGATCGGCCAGGGTCTGTGCAAATGGGATGAAGTGGGTGCTGAAACTGGGGGCCCTGCACAAAATTACAGGCATGGTTGATGGAGTTCTCCAGGTAGGTGCTGCCACAAGCTGAACTCTGACTGATACCCTGTCCTGGTGTATCTACATTTGACTCTGCTAGTCCACCATGTCAGAGGAAGTATGTAGCTTCCTCTCAGTCCTCCAAGGGCCAGAATGGAATAGAGTGGGACATTTGTCTGTATGAATATTAGATTTTCTCCTTCAGTCCAACGCTAAATTATTGAAGAGAATGCACTCTGGAAAACAGCCTTTGTGACGTGCTTCATAGATACTGAAAAGTCTATCCTTTTGGGTGCGTTTCTTCTTGTTTCGGTGTACAAAAGACCTCAGCGTGAGAGATGGAAAGCGTGGTGGAATTCCTCCCTGCTGGCTACAGCACAGTCCGACTCGTCTGTCTGCAGAAGCAACAGATGGCCATGGTCTTGGGTTGCTAGGAAACTGGTAATCAAATACTTTAATTCAGATTGATTTGGGAATCTGAGGTTTATTAAAAGCAGGGTGAAGTCTTTTGTTATTCAGATGGCAAGATGTCTGATTTCTCCTCTTTATTTTTCATTGGTAAATATTTGATTGCCCTCAGAACTGCATATAGACTTGGCATTGTGCTGCCGACAGTCTGTGGTTGTGTGTGCAGAGGGTCGTGAATCCAAATGATTGACAACGTCTGACAATCCGCCACACTGCTGTGACAGATAGTGGCAGAAAAAGCTGAAAAATCCAACATGTCAATACAGATTTAGACCTGAGGTGCTGTGGTGCCGTTTGGGCTGCTGGCATTGTTAGCGTGTGTGTGGGCACGCTGTACCTTGTGTGCATGTTTATGTTGTCTGTGGTTTTACCTTTGTTGCATTCAGGACATCACACACACAAAATAAAATACATTAAAAAAAGCATGACGCTTTACTTTAAAGCTGAGATTTGCAACTTCCCCCATAATTTTGATCCCTGCAGTGGTGAGACATCTTTAACAAAGACTAGTCTGTTTTCTGTGCAGCGAGTTGTTTTATTTTTATCAACCATTAGAAATACAGGGAAGTTCATCAGTGAGCATGTGCTTATGATTATGCTCAATTGAGATATTTCAAAGTGAGATTTTTGAAAGAATCCTCATTACAGTTAAAAAGTTGAATGAATGAAACTGCCTTGTCAAATACTATCGAGGGTGTTGCTGCCATATTCTTACTCTTTCTGGTATGAAAAGCCACTCACGGGGGCCAATGTTGGCAAATGTTAGCAGGCATTTCTAACATGCTGCGGTAAAGTAGCAGAGGTGAGGAGTATTGCCTGTTCAGCTCTTTTAATAAATCCATGTTGTTGTCCCTTTACGCACATCATCAATACACATCTGTCAAGCTGTGTATTGATGATGTCTGGAAAGTAATTCAATCGAGACAACCTTGGAAAGTTAAGTGATGCAATATACTATTATCTTGCAATTACAACAGAGGCTGCAGTTCAGAGGAAGTGACAGAGTTTCACCTTGAAAAACAACATTTTCAACAAGATACGAAGCAAGTAGCTATGGCAACATGTAGAGTATTGTCTCTTAAAGGTATATGCAACTTCAAAAAGTCCATTAAAGGCAAATTATTGATTAAAATCTGAAAATAAAGGAGCTTTAAACAAAGCTTCCAAGAAATCATTTAACGTTTTGAGTTCAGACCTTTCCAGGCCCTCAGCTCTGGCTCACTGTTGCTTTCTTGATAGGTGTAAAGATACAAAGCCAAGAAAACACGAGTCGGAGCAAATGCATAATTTTGGCAGGCGGCCGTCTCCAGACGCTTTGCACCATAGTTTGTATTAGAGAGCATATTTGTTGATTTGGCCAACACCGGTACAGGAACAGTTCAGCCTCCTGTGATGCTGCAGTGCTGCAGCTTGTTCCCTCACTTAGTGG
This sequence comes from Selene dorsalis, assembly GCA_900303245.1. NCBI lineage: Eukaryota > Metazoa > Chordata > Actinopteri > Carangiformes > Carangidae > Selene > Selene dorsalis. The sequence continues at coordinate 16,664 of OMNW01001735.1, read as the reverse complement.
GACAGATCAGAGCTGATATAACATTTCCCTCGAGAGTTCATAAATAGATCCAAACACAAGACAGACAAACCAAGACGAAAAATATAGCCCCCAATTGTTGGTGTTGATGCTGATTGTTTAAAAAGGCGCATTTGATGTGTTATTTTCTCTTCATCTATAAATAAGCATAGGATGGTATTCCTCAGTGCTCTTTCTCTGTCAGTAAAGCAGACAGATGAATCATTTGGGAACAGGGGGGAGAGGAGGTATGCATGAATATACGAGCAGTTGCATATGCAAGTGTGTGTCTGTATACACACACAGCATCGGTGTTTGCGTATATGCCAAGATATGCACACAATCTGTTTAATAACACCACATTCGGAGAAGCCTGACAATCTGCAAAAAACGATGTGATGTCAGGTAGTAGTGAAACACTGAGCAGAGTGATCACAGACTGTAAACAGTCCTGTGGTCAATGCCACTCTGCCAGAGCAGCTGGAGCTTGCAGACAAACAAACATGGCTTCAATGGAAGTCAGTGAGAATCAGAGTGAGTTAAGAAAATGAAGCATCAGGCAGGTTTGTCTTCTCAGACCACATATACAAAAACTGATTTATTTGCACAAATGGCATTTCCTGAAGAAAACCCAAGTGAAGTTATCCATGCAGATCTGGCAGGACTCCCCTGTATCACTTTCTCTCGGGGAGGGGGGGGGTCAAGCTTTCCAGCGTGGTCTGTCAGATACAGCTTCGATGTATGTGATTTGTCTGACTATAATATGATACAAATGTATTGTCCATACTGTCATTGGAAACTACAGACTTGTGTTTGGCAGTGCTGACCTTTGAGCATGTTTGCTTGGACAAACACAGTGCATCCGATACAGACATGATGTGCTGTTATAGATGAGACAGTTAATTCTGTGTTTTTGTCTTTAGAAGGATGAAAAAAAAACAAACTCTGGTCAGGTCATCTAAGGCGTTGCATATCTACCTGCCAGAGCGTTAGACAGCCGGGTCCACTGTGCGCTATATCCTTTAGAGAGGTGTGCCTTTAAAAAAAAGAAGAGAAAAGCAGCTCTGCTGAATAACATGACAGTGTAAGACAAGGTTGGGCAACTTGAAGATGGAGAGGGCCAGGAAAAAAATCCTCACTACCAGGAGGGAGCCAGATTATGATCATGTCTTTCACCAGTAGAATAACCCCATTACTCAATGATCCAATTATAGCCAGTAATTTAATGTAAAGACCAAAATAAATACAGGCAATGGAAGTTTATTTTTACACCATTTCTTTTTTGAAATGCATTTACCAATGTTTGTACTCATTTAATGTACTTAACATAAACATCCCATATGATGTCTGTAGGATGCATGGACAAATCATTCCTCAAAGCACCGTGTGGCTGCAGGTTTTTGCTCCAGCCAACCAAGATCACACATTTTGACAAATCATCTGCCCTGTTCTGTTCATGTCCAACTGGGAGGAGACTCAGAACTCACTGGAGGGATTATGAGTCCGATCTGGGCGGGGAATGTCTTGGGATCGCTCAGGAGGAGCTGGAAAGCACTACTAGGGAAAGGGATGTCTGGATGGATGGACTCTTGCGCTACCAAAAGCTTTAGCTTTCTCCACTGCACATCACTTAAAGGGGAACTATGCAAGTCTGGTCGCTTTTCTGCTGTTTTGCTAACCCTCCTCCTCCTGGCCATGTGCATATGTTTTTAATGAGGCCGGCCTGAAAGCAAACCATGGAGCGATGGATAACATTATTTATAATATACTATGTTACGATGTGTATATTTGTGTATTCTAATCTGTCATAAACAAGAGATCACAGGTTACAGGGAGCGTTTGTGTCGCGCTGTGCAGAGACGAGAGCTGGGACACCGGGGCGGAAGTTACAAGTCATTTATTTAACCATCACAATTACTACGAAACAGTTTATTATGGTAAAAATGTAGCATAGCTACGGGAAAAAATCCTGCATAGTTCCTCATTAACAACTTCACCGTTGGACAAAGGTGGCGTTGCAGTGACAACCCAAGAGCTGATTTTGTTTCCGGAGCACAAAGGTTTGCTCTTGTATTCCATAAAAAGACAACTGGTTTTCAATCTCTCCTGGAGGACAAAGTTGGAGTTGACTCTGGGTCCAGTTTTCCCTGTTGGACGCTCGTCATTGTAGGTTGCCGCCAAAAAGGCTTACTAAGATAAGACGAGATGTGAAAATACTTGCTAGGATACAGGCCTCTTAGGTTTAGGAGGAGCGCCCTCCATCGGTGCACATTATACTGAAATCACAGCTGGGATCAGGTTTTAATGTGGTCAAATGACCTGCTTCCTTCCAACACCTGCGAAACTAATAATTTATTGACTGGAAATTGACTTGCGGGCTGCACAGAGCGAGGACTGGCGCTGCAGTTCTCTTTCTCTGGTGTAAGAGCTGGAGTTTGAGAGATCTTTTTTTAACTTCTATTCTCCCGAGAATAGACGTGAAAAAGTTTTGTCTCAGGATGATTTCATTCTCATCTGAAACCATTAGACGGTATCAAAACCACATGTCAGATGTTTGTGTCTTCAGAGACGCTTCCCAGTGGCAACACGTCATCAACCTGGTGACACATCCAGTCCCCATTCATCCCGTTTATGGACCAGTAATCCATGAGGCAGAGTTACAAACCAAAGTGAAACTTCAGAATAAAACATGTTCCAGATAAAACAGCAAAGAGCCTCTTTGTAAACAGAGGACAAAATTTCTTTCTCTCGTGTTTTTTTCAAGCCCAGGATACCTCTTATGAGTCCAACATTAATAAGCTATGGAGTAAAAAAAAGGGGATGTTCAAAAACGTTGCACTTTTTGTGAAGCTCACAGGGTGTTTCTCATTGTGCCTCCAGCCTTTAAAGAAAGAGAAATCTAATAAAAACAGAAACCAAGTGAGATGAGGAGGCTGGAAGGTCACAGCGCTGCCGGGCATCTGGGGGCTGCTGGTTTATAAAGCAGTCTGGGATGATGCTGACAGACAGAGAAGTATAGTTTATACAGTAAACTCAGCACCAAATAGGGGAATTTCATCACAAGTGTATCATATAGGCGCAGGTGACCACAGCCTTTCTAAGTAAATATTTAATTTTGTTGTATCGTACAAATGTTGTGATTGTTTTCTATTATTTATGAATAAGTCTGGGGCAATTTCATTCAAGCAGCTGTTGACAGATGTTTACGTGATACAAAATATTGCACTGATTAACAAAATGTAAGAATACAAGATTAAAAAAAAAAGGCAGATGTAGTCACGGCTCAGAGGATGACTTCATCACGGTTTATACATTTAACAGTTTATTGTTAGTCTCCAATAGAACCAGTGCAAGCTGCTGCCATAAGCTAATGTTATTGTTACGGGTGCACAGGTGGAGAGTGAATCCTCAGATGATTAGAAATGTTGTCATTTTCAGACATCCTCTGATGTAGAAGCACCACGGTGGTGCCACTCCATATGTTCTATGGGCTGATATGAAGGTTACTGTCAACTGTTAGGTGGAAAAAAACATCACATGCAGCGGCAGCTCCCATGTACTGCTGATTTCTTTGACATTACACAATTTCAAGTGTTATATATCAATGTTTGATATTTTTACAATTCAAGAATGGTGAGACTCCGGATTCTGCTCAATTATCCTTCAGTGTTGGAGCCAGCACAAGTTGCTCATTAAACACAAGCGCTCATTATTATATGAGACATTTGTACTTTTGTCATATTAAGTGGTGGAGTCTGTACCATCTACCCTTGCTGCCTGTCTCTGTCTGAGCTGTAACAGTGTCTCTTTTACACTAATTGCCTTGCAAATAAAAAATTACACTTTCCCAAAAGATTGTTATGTTTGCTCTTTTGTGCTGCTCATTTTTTTTGTCAGAATAAGTTTGTTAAACTGATCTCTCTGTTTACACATTGTGTGACGCTGCTAAAATGTAAGAAACTACAAAAAAACCATCAGAGGCCTTCTTCTCGTCTTTTTCTTGGCACACCAGTATCAAGGATCCAGCAACTGAGATCCCAAAAAACAAACATGGTTAGAAGACAAACTAATGGAAAACCGAATTAAATAAGTGGTGAAATAGAAGTTCACAGGGGGCGCTGCGAAGGCTATGAGCTTGTTAAAATATGATGAAGGTTGTGGCTGTTGTGTGTGTTTGTCCCTCTGGAGGTCCTCCAGAGTCTCGGCCACAGAGCAGCTTCAGTGTCTCCATCTGTGGTTATTGCAGCACAATTACCAAGTGAATGATAAGGCAGGTGGAAACTAGTACTGAGGACAGATCCTGGATCAGCACCATTGCAGATCAATGATTAGATGGCTAAACTTAAAAGACGCGCTATTTAGCATTACATAAGAAAGGTGGATTTGTATTGTATATATGAGGTCATTGTATGTGAAATGTGTGTTTGCATTAGTTTAGTTCAGTTGGGCTAATTGTTTTATTCTAAGCCAGAGAGGCAAAAAAAAATGTTTGTTAGTTTCTCCTGTAAGCTTGTCACATCGGACTTCTGTGGTGTAAACTCCTTCGATGTTTGCTGATCTTCAGTATCGCACTCCACGAACGCGGAGGCACACAAATAATACCTCATTTGAAATTTACAGACGTGCACCAAAACACACCGCTGAGCAGTTCCCTGTCATGGTCTGTGTGGAGTGAACCACGCAAATGTGACACTCTGAATGTGTTTGATTAATGCGACATCAATTCCCCCGTTTAAAAAGAATTATTGTAATCTGATTACTGTTTTGATCAGAAACTAAAACAAATGTCCGCAGAGACAGGCTGTCAGCTTGAGGCTGGACACCCTATTAATTTAGACACACAGCTGTTTTATCTACCCATCTGTTTCAGCTGGCACTGTTACGCTGACAGTGTTATGCTGTTTGAATCAGATTCATTGTTCTCTCTCTGAGTCCTGGGACTTGCCATTAGTTCTTGTCAGCCAAGTGGTGTTTGCCTGAATGCATCCAACGCTGGCAAAGCAAACTTGCGGGATCTTTATCTATCCTCTTGTCATTTTGTCTTTGAAGTACTTCAGCCACTGAGTATCACATCTAACAGGTCATTGAGGATATAGATGATTGAACACCGAGAGAGAAAGTTGGGCTCCAGCTGCAGGATAGCATATGGTGCATGCTGCGTGGGGATTTGTGGCAGTGAATTGACATTTTCATTGCGCTCACAAAGGGTTTATCTTTTGTTCTGTGTTTTGCCGACTCACCGGTGAACGCTGCTGAAGTGGGACGGGAGGAACAATAGGGGGTGTGTCAGTTCTGATCAAGACGACACGGTGCAATTTTGGCTTCAAGGGCCACTGGGAGCTGAACTCAGGTCAGGTCAAAGGCACATGTTTCATTACTTTATCTCGTGTTTTACATGACATAAACCTCCCTGCCGTCCACACCCAGCTGTGCATTTCATCTGCCGCTGACATTAGCAGCAGTGGGCTGCGTTCATCTTTTATAAACCTTTCTTGTTCTGGTCTGCAGGAGAGATTTCGAGGCGAACAACATCAGAACATTAATGACCCATCTTCACATCATTTCCCTGATTAATCTACTATTTGCTTGGTCTGTAAATGTTAACAAATTGTGAAACCCTTAGACCACATGGTATTGTTATCACTAATAAAGTTCTTGTCACATAAGAGAAAGCAGCAAATTCTCAAACTTAAGAAGCCTTTTTTTGCTAGAAAAAGAATCTAACAATTGATGATCAATATTGTTTCAGACCAAACCCGCAGTGTTTGTCTGTCAGATATAGGAGTATTGCCAATAGATGGAAAGGTGGAAATTTTGTCTCCCTCTTCTGCCAATGAAAGTCATTACACAAACAGCCACAGTCCCACTGTCTCATTCTCTTCCAGGTGCTCTCTAATGAGACAACAACAACAACAACAACAACAACACACATGAATCCTTCTTCATATCCTGTGGCGTTAGCTGCTGTAGCCAGCTCTGTTTCCATCGCTACAGCTGCCTCTTCTGACACCCTGTTCTCTCGTCTATATGTAAACTATAAGCAGACCTGCAGGCTCGATGCAAGCACCTGACAGACAGCTGCATTATTTCATGGACCTCCATAATGTATCCCCTGTGCAATGCAACACAACATGCTGAAGGTTTGTAGGCATGTATTTCACCTAGGAACCTTAGGCATGTTGCACTGTGTTGCACAGGGGACACATAATAGAGGTTCATGAAATAATGCAGCGGTCTGCCAAGTGCTTGTGTTGAGCCTGCAAACGTGTTAACAAGGTCCATATGTGCAGGAGATTTAAAGCTCCAGCCCTGAGCCATATGTAAAGGGCTTGAATGTAATGGAGGCTCATATATAGTGTAAAGATTTCCCATCTACATTAGTCAACAAGTTGTAACCATGTAAAGAAATAGTGTTATATTTCATGGAGAAATGTGATTTTCAGAAAGTCTGTGAAGAGGATATGACGTTGATGTACTGAGCATCTCAGAAGATAAGCTACATCTGACCATATAGTATTTCTATATGGCAATTGTTAATCATGATGGCATTACCACTATGTCTGTGATAAGCTATGTTAATATTGGTGGATACCAGTCAGGCTGCTAGACTTAACAGAAAATCTTAGACATTTTCTAAAAATAACCATCTTCTCATTTTCAGCCTGGAAATTCAGCAACCTCCTCTCTGGTCTTTCCGCTGTGTGTTTTGTGTGTGTGTGTGTGTGTGTGTTTGGTTTGTTTTGCTCGTTTGTTTTTTGACTGGGGTGGGCCAGATAAAAGTCTGACAACCTGTCAATAGATGTGAATCACTGTATCATTGTGCGGTGCCAGCAGGTGTCCAAATAACAACAGATGGCAGACATGCATACCTCTTCAAAGCCGGATGACCAGCGAGAACAGCATGAGCCTGACTGCGTTCTGCACAACACTGATTCACTATTACGTTAGTCATCACTGGACTGGAAGAACAGCAAGAAGGGCCACAAACAATGTTTTTTTTTTCTTCCACATAATCACTGGGGACGAAATGAGAGGTTGACGGTTTGAATGTGTGATTTCTGTCAGAGGAAAAGCTCGCTCTTTTGTCATCTGCATGTGTCTCCTAACGATGTACCCGAACGCTAAAAACGAGCCGAGTATATTTATTTCCCTGTAGATTTTAAATCGTCTGCGGTGACGTTAATGTTGGGGTTATGTTACATTATCAGCATCAACATCTTGCTGGAAGAAAAGTTAGCCTACCCAGAGCTCCTGATTAACTGCATTGTTATCAGTGAGTCGGAGCATGAAGACAGAGAGTGGACAGGATAACAAGGTCTGCACTACTGAGAACCATGGTGATGATGATGGTTGGGGATGAATAGCAGTGAGAAAAGTCATTATCAGCAGCAACATTTAGATTTTTGCCTCATTTGCAACAGCGTTCCCTCACATGCAGGAAGCTATTTCTGCACAGAGACGCAGTGTTATTGAGTTCATGTGAATGTCTCTTTTTGATTGTGCATGTGTGATATATTTATACTATAACACCCCGTTTGCTCTCATCTCCTCTGCCATCTCGGTTTGTACTTTCGTGCATGCGTTTCTCTCTGCACAATGTCCACATGTGTAGGCGTGTTAAGTCCCTGTATATTATTAAAAGGAATCCAGGAGAGCAGGTCGATAAAGCCCCTGCCCACCAGTGTCCCCCCTGAAGCCCAACAGGCCGTCTCCCAGCTTTGGCCTCCTATAGTCATCTATGTTAATCACTGGGATCACATCACAGCAAATCCTTAATCATGGTGGGGGTGGTTCTGGGAAGCCAAGTACGCAGTCAGTGAACCGCTGACCTCTGCGGACTACCAACTTCTTTCATCTCTGAGTTTGTACTTTTTCTCCCTCCACATCGCTCCTGTCACAGCGTCACGGAAATGAGTGAATTTCAAACAACTGGGGGCTGATGTGAATGTGGATCCTTCAAAGTTGAACAGAAGTTCTGTTCTTTTATTTCCCATTACATGACAGAACAGAAGGTTTCTGTTGTACAGCCGGTTTGCACTGGAGGAAAATACAGCATGTTGTGTTTATACTGTACGCCTGAACAGTTTCAAAATATTTGTACATTTAGTTGCAAGCTGAGTCTTATTATCAGCTTTTCTGAATCACAGTTTACAATGAAAACAACTGCTATGTTTATAATGTACAATAAGATTGAACCAATGGTTTCTGATGGAGAGTATTCAGGAGATACATCCATACATTTACACCAATGTTGACCTCAGATACAAATGTGTATGTTACATTATACTTCACCCCTATGTTTATTTGACAGCTTTTCTTACTGCATAGTTTTCAGATGCCAATCGTCAATACAAAATGTGATCAACAAATACTAATACTGTATCATCCTGCACACTGGTATTTCTGCAATGTGGTGTTGTTTCGACTAAAGTAAAAGTTATTCTTTCACCACAGCTTTTTGCCTCGAGGAAAATTTCACCTCAGAATAAATGATATTTTTTTAAAAAGTGAGAACTAGGTTTTTCCCTCTTGAATCGTCTCAAATTTGACTTTTTTAAATGAACAATGAGCTCCACAACCAAACTTTTACTTTTAAAAACTAACTAGACTAGCTCCACCTTGACAGTGAAATGCAAATGTCATATATCATCATACACCAGTCACAGGATGGATATTCTTGTTTCTGATACATTTAGTCTATGTAAGTTTTAAAATGCATGACTTTGAATTGGGTTTTTCCTACAGCGTGGTGCTGGTATGTTTTTCTTAAGTAAATGATCTGAGCGCTTCTTCTTCTTCTTCCACCTCCGCCTGTTTGCTCATATTTGTTTGTGCACCTGCAGCCGTATTGACAAGTGAGTGTGTGTCCTCTGTATGAGACCAACATCTGTACTGATGTAGAGATCCTATTAAGCTTCAGTAAGCCTGGTGGTGTGTCGTCACTCCAACCTCCATCTCCCCACTTAAGCTCCTGAGCTACAAATCCAGAGAACTCACTGTCTCTGCCACTTTGATCACACAAACTTAAAAAAAAAAAAGACTTCCGATACAGATGAGAAAAGGAACAGAGAAATAAGAAACTCAAATACCAAGTCGCCTCATTATCTGTTGCATGTAGGCAATATGATCAGCAGCGAACTGCGAGTGGCATCACACAGGAGAATGTGAAACAAAGGTGATTGTAACCAATAACAGCTCCAAGCTCCTGATGTATGCAAAATAGAGAGATAGAAGATAATGAAAGATTAATGAGTAAATCTCTGCCCATGAATATTTGAGGAGGGGAAGTCTGTTTAATACATGATCACCCTGTGAAAGGCTTCCTGTACATGCCATCGCCTCATTCGCTGATTCAGAGAGGATGCTTATTAGATTTTCAAGCGGATGGCATTTTCTTTGCCCTACTCTCCAATGAGCCTCTTCCATAAATCATTTTATATCACTTTATATTTGGGGTTTTATTCCTAGACATAATATATAAAGAAGATGAAAAAAAACAAATGTCTTCATACCTTAGAAAAACAAAGGATGATAAATAACATTTCCTGGTGGCATTTCATGGCTTTCTTGCTTTGGCTGTCTCGTATTAGACAAATATATCGTTATTAAAAAATGTGCTGTAGTCATATCTGTTTTCACAATGGGATAATAAGGGTTCAATCATAATTACAAAAGTACACATTTCAACTGCACGTCCTCTTTCGACACACAAGGCCATCATTTGACCATTTGCATCCCAAATTACTTTCACACTATTGATTCCTGGGCTTTGAGGGCCACACTTGACATAGCATAGCTCTGTAGCTCATAGCTCTAACTGCTTTTGTGACTGACACACAGAGGGGGATCAATGGATTAGTTTCCATGAGATGGGTGTTGCTGGTGGTTGTAGACGTGCCTGCACATGCTAAGAGCGGGATTACGGCAAGGCAGACAGGAGCTCTCGGGTCCGACAGGCGCCTGCCGACTCGAGATGGTGACAAATGGAGACCGCTGCCAGCAGAGTGCACTCACATCTCCAACTCAATCACACTGAGTCAACACAGGAACTTGTGCTGTCAATCAGACTCATCCATTTATGTAAACACGCGCAAATCGGCAGACATCAGCATACACAGTCACACTGATAACTTGCCCACTTTTACATCAGGGTTTCATACACACCTAATTCCTGGAGCTGCTCCTCTGCTGTTTATGTGCGGTTAGGTGGTGCTGTGACCTACTGTCATACTTAATTATGACATTAGACTGGCCAAAAAACAAGACAGGGTCAAAATCTAGTATCATTTTGGACCATCTAGGGTCAAATCTTGATGTTATAACTGACAAAAAATAATGCAGCAGAGAAATTGAAGATTTTTGTTAAATTTCCTTACTACCTGACTCAAACCTGGGCTACCAAGACAAAGACTAAACCGAAGCAAGTGATCAGCTAACTGTGTCAACATTCTCCATCTTGGATCCATGATCCCTCAGTAATCGTTTGGTGTGTCTCATGTTTAGTAATATTGGATGGATGGATTAAAAGAGGAGAGGCACAGTGTGTTGAAAGTGCTCCTCCACTTCCCTGCAGTTCCCTGCAGCAGCCAAGGGGGGCGGCTTGGTACTCTGCTGAGCAGTGGTAGAAAAACCATCAGTCAGTCAGTCACTCAGAGTCATTTGTGATTATGAGGCTGGACCTGTGCTCTAGCCAAAAAATCTCTATGATGGAGGATCTGCTGTATTCCTCACAGCAACAGTCTCTGTCAAACCTACACAGTGCCCAGACTTTGAGGAATATGATGTATGAGAGACACACGTTTTTCCTTTTTCCATCACATCCGTTTCCTTGTCAGAAAATGCCCAGATTATGTAATTACCCAATGATGCACGTAGACATATTTTATCCAAGCCGGTGGTGAGATTTGTCTCTGACAAAGCCTTAGGAGGGTGTTTCACCGTAAAGATATTTATAGTAGAAGAGGGAGACATGTTTTTATGTTGCCTGTACAAGGGAAACCCAAAGCTATGAAGATGATGAATGGCTTTAATGAACATATTATATAGATGTAATATCAGAGGGAACACTGGGCGTAAATAACATTAAGCAAAATTTGATCTTCCACACACACATGAGCAGAAGATTTAACACACATACTGTAAATCTATGACTTCACACACACAAAATACCCATTTACCCACACAAATCTCACTACCCCAGCATAACAGCCCCTCTACACACACACTTGTACATTCTCATTTACGGTTGCTGTGTTCAACTTGATGATCACAGCAGCTGGGAAAGCACCAGTGACAGCAGATGTAAGCGGTGCAGTCTTTCCCCCTTTCTTTGCATGTCATCAAAGTGGTGGTCGGGACTTCCGATTCCCCCGTCTCTATAGCAGAGTATGAATAATGCAGCAGTGCGGGGTTGCCTGCCTGACAGAATGACTTGATAAAAACAGCTGTGGGAGACCGTGGGAGACGTCACTACACTGAAAAAGGACTGCAGTAGCTAAATATAAGAGCTGCCAAAGTCCCAGTAGCTTCTTTCATTCAGATGAGCCAGAGAAAGGGACACAGAGAAAGTGTGTCTGTGTTCATCTAAGAATCTGGTGCAGGCAACAATATTTGATGGTGTGCCTACGTGTTTGTGTGTAGCCACCTCTGCAGGGTGTGTGTAAACACACCACAGGCAGGTGTGGTGCACCACTGGCAAGATATACAGGAACAAAGACTGAGACCGGTTCTCCCCACAGTGAGGACAAAGAAGCTATTCCCATTTTGAGAGGTGCAGAAAAACACTAAGAGCACATTTAGCTAGAAGTCAGATGAGTTATTAAACAGATGCATGTATAAATTTGCATAGTGATAGTGTATGTAACAGCATAAGTTGACTCATTGCAGTCACTGCTGAAAAATTCAGAGCCTGCTGTCTGTGGGATGGAGGTGGTGATACTTCAGGCCAGTGGTGTTCACACTTCAAAAGAATTAGTTCAATGTTCAGTTCATACAGAAGAAAATCAACTAGTTCACATTCACTGTTTTCATCATGTGCCATTTTCTTTAACAGCAAATTCGCCGCTGTTATTTATCAATAGAGCCTAATTCTACCATCCATCACCAGCCCCAAATCTCTACCACTACCAAACTAAATGATAAGAGTTAGATTTAAAACCGATGTTGAGATTGAGAATATGTATAACTACATAAATAATATGTCATGATCTGCTGAAAGTGAAAAAACAAGGTGCAGTTGAGTACACTGTATATGGAAATACCTGATGGGAAAATATGTCTTTTTTTTTCTTTTTTTGAATTTCTTCACCTGTTTGAAAAAATACTTCATGAGTCTTCAGCAGTAGATGATGTGACTGTATCACTTTCCATCAGCCTTGCTGGGCCATGTCTCATCTTCATGTTGATCATTTTAGGCCTGGGGTTAGATTAGGGGCTAGGTTGTTGTGCGTTCATGCACAACTTGGGTTATTTTTTTTTTAAAGATACATAAATGAGTAATGTGTCAGGTGGTTCGGGACCCTGCTTTAGACTAAATATTACTGCAGACTTCAGACTACCACTCCCATTAATACTCAACGTGCTGCATCAATATCAGGTGCTTTAGTATAGATGTGTGGCACTGTGATTGAACCCAGGACTTCATCTCATCCAATCTCTTTTTCATCCTCCATCCCATAATGCACACGAGCGTTACGTCATGCACCTGTAGCCTGATACAAGGATTCTCCTTGATCCGCGGTGGCCATGCTCCTCATACTGTATGTACGACGCTTTAATATTTGACACACATCATGTCCTGTGGCTGCATTAAAGTTGCATATTTTTATGAATGGCAGACCCATTACGCGATACATTACATTCATGCCTTACTTATGCTTGCACATTTCACACACATTTCTCCTGACGCAAGAATATTTAACTATTCAGTGGTGGAATTGAGCTTCATTATTTCTTGCTTTAAGTTTAATTATTTAGTCACGTCACAGTGAATCATATCGTCTTTCAGTTTCACGCTATGCATTTCACAATTCATGTCCAACATCAGTCACTAACTAAAGAGTTTAAAGCTGTCTTAGGTATTAAAAAAAAATCTACCTGAGCTCTAATTAAGGTTTTTCATCACTGTTGCCTCCAGCAAAAACGAGTGACATGGACGCCCTTGTCAGGCTCCGTGCTTAAAGGGTGCAATGGCACAACTTGCTAATCACACTCTCTCAGAGGGAAGCTGCCGAAACAGAGAACAGATAACTCCTTAAACGCCAGGAGCAAATTGTACTCACTTAAGTGTGACTCCTTTTCAGTGGCAACAGTATTTCAGTCAATTAGCCACTCTGTTATCAGCGACGGAGCCTGTGAGGAGCTTTAAAGCTGCACATTGACAGTGCAGCTGATAGCACATGACCTGCAGCTTTGTCAGGACAGACGGTGGTGGTGAAGTTCTGGTGCATGCTTTACGTGTTCATGCTCTCACAGAAATCAGTGTGTTCATATGCTGCACATAATTGTCAGTTTTAATTAAACAATGAGCTTCATAATATTATCATGATTATAAATGATTGAAGAACAATTCACAGAGCTTTAACTAATCATATTAAACCTGTGTCTAGCTCTATTTTATAAGTCAGGGTTGACTCGTGTCATTACAGGGAGATGATAGCATGTAGCATTAGCAAGCAAAAAAACCCACATGCAGTACAGTATTTCTCTTAGAGATTAGTGAACTAAACCAAAAAAAAAACCTATATATGACAAAGAGAGATTTCTATGATAAATTAAACTAACACTGTTTTCAAGACATTAGCTAAAGCAAGTTAGGACACTGATGCTTTGGCTAAAAAGAGTCAAAGTGAACCAGAAAATAAGCCAAGAACACATCGACAACATATCCTCATGCCAACATGTTAGCAAACGTCTGCTTATTTACACATCAAACAGACAGAGGACAACACTGTCATTCATTTGGATGAACGCAAGTCCAATATACTCTCTGCTTTTTGGCTCTGTATTGATCTTATAAGCTTCCTTCAGCTCCTGAGGGAAATACCTGGCTCTTTAGCTGCTTCATGCTCCACTGTGCTCCCAGCTAGTCTCTTACTTTGGTCCTGAGCCGGGAGCGAAACCCTCTGGAGTCCAGGTGGATTTCGTGTTCATTTGTCTGACTTCCTATGCATTACTTTTAGTTTTTGGCTCCCACCTTCTCTATCCATCCATCCATCTATCCATCCATCTATCCATCTATCCATCCATCCATCCATCCATCCATCCATCCATCTATCCATCCATCTATCCATCCATCCATCTATCCATCTATCTATCTATGTCACATTGAATAATTCTATGTATGATATGCATTACAAATGAATCTGCCTCACTTTGTTTTGAGGTTGATAATCATGAGTCATCTTCCTGTTCTGTGCTACATAAAATGCGATTGCGTCGTCGTGTGCATCCATTTGGAAGTCCGAAGCCTCTTTTTTCGAGAAATGTCCACTCGCCCCTCA
>OMNW01001731.1:9005-25086 GCA_900303245.1 Selene dorsalis | reverse complement strand
TGAGCAGATAGAAGGTGAAGAACAAAAGAAAATTTGGTTTATAATAAAACGTCAGCAAACGGGGAAGAGGCCTGATCAGTGCTGAGCAGCAGGTGCAGTTCACTGTAGCTGAGCAGGTCACTGGGAAACCTGCTGTCATCCACTGAGCTGGAGGTGCAGCTATGGTGCAGAGCTCAGGTGGGACACTCGGGCCACACTTGATCTAAACACCCTGAAGAAGAGGATCAGAGACGGGGTGAAGGCAGCGAGGACATCTCTCAGTCCTGGTCTGGAGAGGAGAGGACTCGAGGAAAGACGTGTGGCGTGCGTAACAGCGTTTTAAGGACTTTTACCACACCTGAAAACTGCTACAGTAGCTGGAATGACCCAGACAGGAGGAAATACAGAGATAAAAGAGCTTCTGTCCTGGCAGGTATTAACTCATAACCACAGCCATTTGCGCACACCACAATCTGTTTCAGGTTTGGTAAATCACACTGCGTGCGCTAAATAAATCTATTTGCATCTACTGCTCCCAGTATTTTGCACGTTCTGGCAGAAACGCCCATATTTGCATATTCATTAAGGCAAACGCACTAAACGGATTGTAGATCAGCTTCAGCATATGTTTGTGCGTGCAATCAAGTTTGCACACGATTTACACACGCAAACCTTTAGTAAATCATGATTCAGGAGCTCAGAGCTGGCAAAAGCATCCAGTTTTCAGGTGGCTCACAAACCTGTAGTGATGCACCTGGTGATGGTATCTGGGTTCATTGCGTCACACTGCTCATCATTCAGCAGTGTGACTGCAGCATCCAGACCATTCACACATCCTGTTACTGGTGGCTTCTACTCAGTTGGGCAAAAGATCATCTCATAGTGGAAGGTAAGGACACAGACATCTTTTTAGACACACTAGACATATAGATATCTATTTGTACTCTACTGGTGCAAAACTGAAAATGAACAGTTGACTCAAACAGGGAACGCATTTCAGTCGGTCAATAAATAATTCACCACAGTGCTCATCCATAAAGTCATCCACTGTTGAAATGCTGTAAAATATTACATCATCTTCTCCTCTGAGACTGAAATAATGCCTCTCACAGGACTAATACAATAATAGTTTTGTTATTCTGTGTACTGTAATACATGTAAAATCATAATTGAGGAAACACCTTGTGAGTGTGAAGCTGCACAGTGTGCACAGTGATTTGTGTATGCACTTATTAACACCTGTACACCTGATGGATCATGCACGTCACAAGCTTTAGTTAATGTTCACATCAAACAGCAGCATGTGACTGACTGTGCGCGAGTGAGCGTTGGTTTCTAAAACAGCTGATCTTTTGGATTTGCACACACACTGCCCACACAAAAGTCTCCAGAGATTTTGCACACACAAAAAAAACAAAACAAATCGAGAGAGCGGCAGCTCTGTGGAGGAAACAATCTGCTGATGAGGAGAACGGATAGATTGGTTAGAGCTGACAGACAGGACATCGTCACTCAGATAACCACTCTTTACTACTGTCTTTGCAATTTGCTGTCAGCCCAGAACAGAAACCTCAGGTCCTTGTTACTCATCTATCATGGTAAGAATTTCACAGTCTGTCTGAGTATCAATACCAACCATGTTCATCTCTTCAGTTTACTGTATTCTAATGGCTACTTCCAGCAGGAAAATGTTTCATATTACAAAGCTAAAGTCGTCTCAGACTGGTTTCATGACCATGTCAGTGAGTTCAGTGAATTTCAGTGACCTCTACAGTCACCTGAATCCAGAAGAAAACCCCTTGGGATGTGGTAAAATGGGAAATTGGCTGTTTGAGTGTGCAGCTGACAAATCTGCAGAGATGGTGTGATGTAGTCTTGTCAGTTTCCACACGGCTTAGAGGACCTACCCAGTTTTAGTGTGCTATTCCTGATTAAGTGCAGACAGCATCGCTGTGGTTGTTTGTTTTGTATGTTCATATAAGCTTTATGACTGAATATGAGTATACGGGAGGTGAATGTGTGTTTAGCAGTGCGCAATGTATAATCTGCCCATCACTAAAGGCTGTAGAGCTGCTTTCTGGCTGGCTGCACCAGAGGCCGCTGACAGCCAATGAGCACAAGGCGTGAAAGCAAACAACCAATGCAGGGAGAGCAGCACTATCTGCCTTTTAAATAGAACAGCAGAAAAAGCTGGAGAAAACACATACTGACACAGTATAGAATACAAACGAGAGCGGAGAGACTGCTGCCACTGAGAGGAATAATGATGACAGGATAACCATGAAGCTAAGAGACTGTGGGATTTTCACTCCACCTCTTTCTTTATGTTGGGTTTCCTGTGATGAACTGAAATGCTCCTTTCTCTCTCATTTTGCTGGGAATGACCTGGATGTGAAGTGTCAACAATCTTGGATCAACCAGTCTACAGCCTTTACCACTTTCACTCTGCAGCACTGGAGCCCAGTTGTTTTAACCCTTTTGATAACTGAGGGCTGTCAAGCAGCTACATGACCCTCTTCCTTTTCTATGTGCCTGTCTCTCAATCCCAGCCTTGCCCCGTCCTCTGTGTTGTAAGTCATGTCCAGATACACACACACGTACACACACACATACACACACACACACACACACACACTGTAAGCTCTATCCTGTTCTCCAAAAACTCTAATCTGATTTATTGAGCTTGACTGCACAGAAAACATGTAGTCCAGGCAGACTAAAAAGACCCCTTTATCCCTTTACCCCCAGCCCACAACCCCGACCCCCAATCAGCGTGCACATACATAGAACACACAGTCCACAGTGTGTGCGCGTGCACACGCTACATTAAAAAAGAAACTAGATGGGGTATTTAAATCCAAACCTTCCCACCACTATATTCAGCAACCGGCACAGCCAGTCCTGCCAGAGGAGACTTTACATCAGAGCCAACGTCACGGCAACCCAGCCCAGTCTCATTATGACCCACTTGTATATTTCTCATTAAAGGACACTTGTCAAAATTAAGTGCCTCTTTACAGATACAGACAGTGTATTTCTGCTCAGTTAGTCAGTTTAATCTAACAGCCAGCTCTAGAAAAGACTTGGTGTTTCTCATCTTCTATTTCACAGTGATTGGGGTCACTGTAAAGCTGTGAAGTTCTGAATGTTCCCCAGAGCACAAACAGCTTTTTTTTTCCATCAGGTGTGCAGAGGGCTCCACTGACTTGATAAACAGACTTTCTAAACTATGTCCAATCAAGTCAATTATCCACAGGTGGACTAAATCAAGATTCAACTTCCAGCCTCATCTCAGGGATAATTAAAGCCAACAGGAAACACCTGTTAGGAGACATGGGAAAGGGTCTAAAAACACAGTTCTGGATATATTAAATATGCCAGACTGTCTTTTGACATTATTGAGTATAGAACCACAAATAAATCTTCACCTAAATAAAGTGAAGAGGACTGAATACCACTGCATAACATGGTACAACAGCTGAGATGAAGATTGCAGCTAGGCTGCAGAGAGACACATCACTGCTGTGCTAATGTGAAATCATGAGAGCACAGACCTGCAGGGTCTGAGAGGAGATAGACCAGGCGTGGGCAACTATTCCACAAAGGGCCGGTGTGGCTGCAGGTTTTTGTTCCAACCAAGCAGCAGCACACCAGACTTAACTCATTTAATCAACTGATCTCAGTCTTCAGACAGTTGATTGGTCAAACTGTGTGTTCTTGGTTGGTTGGAACAAAAACCTGCAGCCACAAGGGCCCTTTGAGGAATAGTTGCCCACGCCTGAGAGACAATGAGAGAAGGGAAAACAACATAAGAACACAGCATGAGTGGCAGAGGCTAATGAGGAGCATGAGTAAGAAATGATAAATACAAAAACAAAGGGTGGGTGATGGACAGGAATGACTAAGTAAAAATGGAAAAAGTGTGTACAGTGGTAAAAAAAAAAAAAAACCCACTTAAAGGGAAATTCTGGTGTAAATTTAACCCATGGTCTAACGCACCGTGAAACCGAGTAGAACACACCCTGGAGAGATCAAGTTTGCCGACCGCAAACTTCTCTAGTTGTAGCGACTTCAGCACAGACAGCCAGATAGCAACTACTGCTGTCTTTGTAGCCAAGAGCCAACCACCATCAAAAAAGCCACTCACAGCTACAAATAATGCTCAGAACAGCACCATACTTCATCAACAGTACAAATAGGGTCACACCACATAATGTGAGGCATCAAACACCTGCTAGCTTGCTAGACCATGGGTTAAACTTACACCGGAATATCCCTATTAAAAATATCAAAATGACAATGGAGTGATGAGGTACAAAATAGAACAAGAAGATACAGTAAAAAAGGAAGCAAAATGAAATTGCGCCAAAAAAAAGAGAGGAAAAAAACTGTGGATTGAATGACTTCATGCCGGGAATGAAAGAGCAATAAAACCAGTAGAAAAAGGTGATGGCAGACATGGATTCAGGGGCGCAGGGCAGGACACAGACACAGACACAGAGGGAGACAATGAGAAGATGCGAGGAAGATGAAAATGATGAAGAGGAAAGCATGATCAGTGAAGGAGAAGGAATGATTGAGGGGAGAACAAAAGGACAGAATTGAAGAAATGTAACGAAAAAAACATCAAGTAAATGAGGATGAGAGAAAGATGTGAAATGCAACTAATGGCAAAAAGGATTAGGACAGATAAAAGGAGGATGGATGATATAAGGTTAAAAATCTTGCTGCCTGGTAATCGAGTGACTAGCCTACCACAACAGCCAGGTTGACAACACTGTAACTAAGGCACCTCGTCCCTGACAACGGACCAAATGATGCTGCTGCTGCTGCTTTCTACTCCTAAAGAATATCAATCAGTGGGGGGAGAGAGAGGGAGAGAGACTTTGATAGAGAGATGGTCCCCCAGAGGTACATAAATATATGAAGCAGCTTCAGAGTCGCTGGGCTGCTGGCTGGCTTCCCCTCGCAATTACCAACAACCAAGAAAGACTCAGACAGAGACTGAGGGAGAGAGAGAGAAATCTCATCAAGCAGGGAGAGTGAGCAGAGAAGAAGAAATCTCATCATGCAAAACAGAAATTCAAGTAGGGCTGCTGTGGGCAAAGACACGTTTGATGTTCTCTCCTAATACAAAAACACAGAGACTCAGAGAGGACTGTGTGTGTGTGTGTGTGTGTGTGTGTAAGGTTTTATGACTACTGAAATTGCTACAAGGGAGAATGGTGGGGCAACTGTAACACATGAAGATGAATGAGGACAAAGAGACAGAGAGGGGCAGTGAGAAAGAGATGGAGGAATGGCAATCTGGCCACCCAGCAGCTAATCATGCATTGCTATGCTGTGTGTGCTGCTGACACCCAGACCCACACATCAACTGCCTCTTGTTACATTTTGCAGCCCATTAACTACTTGTTGGCTCTTCTGGGGCACATTCACACACACATTTCCTATTTCTTACTCTCAGCTCATTGTGTGCTATATGTTACCCCAACTACCACCTTTCTGCATCATGTTTACATGCTGTGTTGTAGGGATGGTGGGGTTTGATGTGCTCCATCGGTCAGCCATGTCAGTGATGAAGTTGTACAATGGGTCGGGTGATTTTTGGTGTTTCAAAAATTCTCATTTGTTGCTGCACTTTCAAAATGACTTTGGCGCAAACAGCTACTATTTCACCAGTGGAATTTACAGACATCTACAGATCAACCAGTTACTATTTCTTGCTTGTTCTATTGTCTCAGCAGAAACAGAAAAAACATGTGAGTGATAACACCATTATCATTCACTGGATTAAAACACAGTTCATGAGCACAGAGACACAAACAAATAAAGGACCGAAACCAGCTGGGTCGGATGCAGATATGACACATGATGGGAGTTGTTTACAGTGGTTCAACTGTGAGATCCTGCTCTGCTTGAAGGGGTGCAGGGCTTTCACCACATATTTAGTCACTCTGTAACATTCATTAAACCTGTCCTGACTGCTGTGAGGAAAAGGAGCATGTACATTTAACTGAGGGGCTATGATGCAGACACTGCAGGACCTGATGTAAAAACTGAATATTAATCATACATATCATCTTGAAAATACCAACTAAATAAATGGATGGTTTTTCTGCATCCAAGACGCTGCTTTTACGTGAAGGTGAAACCACTCTTGTTAACAACATGAGTGTTGCATCTGGTTGCATAGATCACACTTTTCACACCTGCACTGTCAGAATGAGGGTTTTTACGTCCATGGATATGGATCTAAAAAGGAACCAGAAATCATAACACATCTGCTGTTTTTAGAGCTCTGGGCAATAATTTCTGACTTTGTCGCCCATGTAACACTTTACACTGGCTCAGCAGTGCCAGACTGGGCCCTATGCTGCCTCCTCTCCCCTAACTGCCCTCTTTGTATTTCTCTCACTGCCACCATCATAATAAAAATGCAAAAGTACCATGAAGAGAAACCTCTTCTGAAAAAGTGCAATGTGTGACCAAAGAGATCACCAATAACACACCATGGCAACGCCTTTACATCGGGGTGACATGGCCAGATAGTTAAGGTCGAGAAAAAGATTTGTCACCAAACTGATAAAATGCTCTGAATGTGGTTTAACAAGATTACAAAGAAGAGATGATCCTGAAATGATCCAACCAGGTTTAAGATCCAACACAACAGAGACAGAGAGACAGCGAGGGCCAAAGAATGGCTCTGTTGTGGACGCTCACTGGGATGTAAGTAATGCGAAGGAGAGGGATGGAATAAGAGAGCAGATGAGCTGAAGTAATACTCAATGACAGCATGAAGAGACATCCCCTCTTCTACAAGGTCATCTCTCCCTCGCTCTGTTTCTCTCTCTCTCTCTCTGTCTCGCTCTACCTCTCTCTGTCGAGCCCACATGGGAACCGGAGCAGACACAAGATGGCAAGAACGACAGAAAGAGCAGAGACATGAAACGCAGAGGGGAGATTTGAGAGGAATGAGGAAAATGTGGGGAGAGGAAGAAGAGAGGAGGAGGAAAAAATAGCAGACAAAGAAAAAAAAGAAAGATGGAGAGCGAGTGAGAGAGCGGCAAAGTAAACAGCCTTGAGCAGAGTGATGTGACCCTGCTTCCCCCCCTCCTTTATTCCTCCTTCATCTCTTCCTTGCGAAGGATGTGTGGGCCCAGGAGAGAAGGGGGGAGGGAGAGGTGAGAGGAAGAGAGGGAAGGAAAAGGCTCATCCAAAAATAGCTCAGTGTTGTTGTAGACGCATTACTAGGAAAATACTTACGCAAACACTTC
Source organism: Selene dorsalis (assembly GCA_900303245.1). Lineage (NCBI taxonomy): Eukaryota > Metazoa > Chordata > Actinopteri > Carangiformes > Carangidae > Selene > Selene dorsalis. The sequence continues at coordinate 17,830 of OMNW01001731.1, read as the reverse complement.
TTCTGAGCCAAACATTTGGAGCTGAATCTGGTTTATCTGTAATGTGTTTCCACATGTACTGATGTTATACATCCCAGAAGCCCCCATGTTCTGACCAGTGCACGTGTTGACTTAGCCATTACAGCTCATTAGCCCTGACACCTGTGAGGCATCACAGTAAACAGTGGGCCTCTAGAATATATCACTTCAGGTTATACAGTTATTCTACCTGACAAGGTGCTGCCTCACAGATGCCACGAGAGGTGTGACGTTGTCGTTCTTCTGTGAAAAGGACACACTGGGTATTCTGGCTATCTTTTCCTTCCACTCAATTAATTCCATGAGAAAACCACAACCTGCCGTTGGATTTGATGCGATACTGTTTCATTTCTCCACTCTGTCTCAGGCTCTCACTTTAACACGTCAAAACTGAATCATAAATATACACTGTAACAACAAAAATACACCACAACATCATCACAACTGGTTGGTGCCTGGTTTTTGTTATGACTGATCTGTATATTTTTGACTAAAATCAAAAATATGGAAAAATAACTGAAACTACATGTTAGGGTTTTAAATGAAATTACTATTGATTCAGATTCAACCACAACACTGAAACCAATCATCTGCGTCAAAGTCATGGCCGATCCAGACACCTTCAGACACAGTCCTTTCCATAGTCTTCACTCTCTCTATACATCCTAAATTATATCTATCCATTCACAGCACACAGAGCTAGTCCCATGTTGCAGATGGAGCCTATTTTTCTTATGTTTTTCTTGTTTACCAACACTGTGAAAATGTACAGTACAGTCTGCAGAAGAGCATCAGTACTGCACTAAAACATATTCATTTGTATCAACATGTGCCATGATGACTATGCTGACCAGTGCATGTCTGCTGCTCTTTCTTTCAGAGACTTGTACTGTTCTGCTTGTGTGCATGTTAAGGGTGTACCACAGAAGTAACGGGGAAAAAGTTGGATTTGAAAAAGAAAAGAGGAGCAAGGAAAATGTTGTGGAGAACAGCCAGCAGCACTTTTCCTCTTGAAATTTACTGCAACTAGTGTACATGATTCAAAGACTGCTGACTGCTGCACTGACTTATAGACTTGCAGGCAAATCCAATTTGTTTCTCAAGTCCAACCTTTACAGCTGTCTGTTCTTCATTTGGAAGTGATCGGGTCAGATTTGTGTGTTGAGACATTATTAAGCATCAGATCAGCTCTGTCTGCTGAGGAAACAACATTGGTGTGCACATGTGCACTGCTAATGAAGTGGCTGTCTCGCTCTACATACTGTAGTGTCAATACAGAGCTATTAAATATGGAATACTGTAGGGAGCACCAAAAGAGACAGTGCTGAATATTCAGCAGGAGGCAAGGACACAAACTGGAAGGGAAAAAACACACTTTTCTTTTCTCTCTGCCACTTTTTCTTCTTCTCTGCATTTTCTTTCCTTCCTCCTTGCTCACTCCATCTCTCCCGATAATACAGCTCTAATAATAGCTGAGTTGCATCGAGACAATTGTTTAGTGGAATCTAGGGCAGCCGCTGCAGAGGCAGTATGGGAAAATCCCTGTTGCCTTCTCCAGCCTGTGAGCCTGCCTGCGGACTGTGCACGCTTCTGCGTGTGTTAGTATTCTATCCATCCTGCACAGGAAGAGAGAGACACAGGGCTGATTACTTGTTACATCACACCAACAGAGTGATTCTTTGAGTTGCTGCTGGATGTTTGTAAAACCAACAGTGGGCAGATCTTTTATGAAATTTTAGGTGATGCCTATCTATATTGTACTATGTCTGCCAGTAGAAACATCTGCTCCACATATCTGGATTGTTTTTCATAGTAGCAGCAACCAGCCTATGTGGGCGATATGATGATATTAGATGGTGAAGGATTAGAACGTACTGACGATCTGCCAAACCAGAGAGATCGTGGTATTGTTTATCCATTGCTGTTCTTCTTCAGCCAGATCACACTATTTGCTTCAGTCCACTTCAGTCCTAGAGACACACAACTTTTCATATTGTGTACATAATCTTATGTGCAAGTTCCTCTCAGACGTCTGCCGTTTGTTAGCTTCACCATGCTATTTACTTATATAGGTCATAGCAGAATGTCAATGAGAAACCACAGCTACTGTCCTATCAAATCATTTTTCCCGCTGTGTCATAGCAACACTGGACAGAGAGAGGTGAAATGGTTATAAACTGTCATTCGGCAAAGTTTGAGTGAGAAACACAAACACTCAGCCACCTGACAGCATCAGTTACAGTGTGTGAGCCCTGCTGTTATCACCCTTTACAATGTGCAGGTCAGTGTGATCAACAGGCACAAGCTACAGTCATCCAGCTCCAGCAGCTGCTCTCACCCACACCTCCCTCAGTCTGGACACATACTGTTGAACCTCGATGAAAAGCTTCAACTCATTTCAGTATTTAGTCATTAATTTGCCACATGTGCAAAGGACTTGTTTAATGTGCTTAAAGAATGCAGGTTAGAATGTTTTGTAATGAAGACTACATTAGTGACATACTGCCATCAGCATTTCTGTTTCCTCAGTTCAAGTAAAAACAATGGTTCAAAGTTCAGTTTTATCCTCTGCTCTACCAAACTGCCCCAAAAACAAGCTATTAACAATGCTGTGAATCTGCTGCATCTGTTTTCTAATGAAAGGTTGTATATTGTTCATAAATGAAAAGTGAACTGTAAGACAGATTTCAGAAGAAATACTCAAGTAATAATGTGAGTGACTATGATGAGTGTTATTTTAGTGCACTGATGAGTGCATCATGGCATGTGTGTGGGAGGTCTGCTTTGACATTTCTCCAAAATGTGTGAGAGCAGCTGACAATATCAGACTTGAGGACATTTCTACATGTTCTGGATTAATAACAGACTGCTTCTACATGAGAACCTGCTGGAGTGGTTAATATTGTGAGTGTCTTATAAGAATCTGACATTTAATACACTTCTGATATTTTTATTGACCTTGATGCTTTATTGATTTTCATGACTACCCTCTACTATAGCTTCTGTGGAGATACCTGGACTTGACACCCACATGTTTTTGTTTCACAAGTGATTATTTACCATGGACAATATATAAAAGTTGGGGACTGGACTTAACTATTCACCAATGTGGTGGAGAAACAAACACCTGCTACAGTAACAACATGCCAGGAGGCCAAAGCTTGTGTTCACGTCTCATGTTTCATTTTCTATTGATCTGAATTCACTGTTTTGTATGCGTTACATAATCTCAAGTCCAGGGGCCAAACTCCAGCTGTTATCAGCTGGAAAATGATAACTGTGAAACTGTGGGAGAGTGATGTCACAGTAGTGAAACAGTAAAGCAGCAGTTAAATTATAGCTGACTAAGTTCTGTCACGATGGCAGAAACAGTGATGTGAACACTTGGCATATGCACATATTCTTCACACAAATCCAGCATTGTTCACATCAACTGTCCCTGCTGTAGGACAAAACATAATGTTTTCAGAGAAGTGATGAGGAAGCTTTACTCTCAGATAGCAGACCAGGCTTCAGTCTGCTAATCAGCCCCGTTCTACTGATGACACACTGATAATGTGTGCATGAGTCAACAAGTAAGGCCAGCTGCTCCCAAACTAGAGGGGTTATGAACTCTCAAAGGGTGAGCAGTCACAAGATGCCTATAGGAGAGAGACTATTAGTGTTATTTATTTACTCTTCGCCTTCACTTGTGATGCACTGAATACGTTTGATTTTTTCACTCACATTTCTGTTGAAAACAACGAGAGAGAGGGAAAATCAAGGTGTTAGTACAAACCAATTATAAAAGGGGGTAAAATCTAAAAAAGGATTCAAACCATAAGTTGTCTCGTGGCTGTATGCAGGTCAGTGCAGCTCGGCCATGGATCAGATCATTCATTCAATATCAATATTACAAAACTCAGACAACAGAGACAAATGCAAGGCCAACAGAAAAACAAACACCACACTCACTAATGTGCCAGTAACACAGGCACATGCACACACACACACACACCAAGGCTGGTCAGACTGCCATCACGTGAATACCCTGTGGTGGCCAATATGGGAAACCAAGCAGGACTGCATCATACTACTGATTCATGTGACTTTACTAAGACTTCGTGATCGTGTGTGTGTGTGTGTGTTGGCCTGTCTGAGAGAGTGAAGAGAGGAAAATGTGTGTGTTTTTAGGAGAGAGAAAGATTAAGGGACGGAGGGGAGGCCTCTCAGAGCAGCAGTTTCCACACACACATGGACAGAGGGAGAGAGAGCTGTGAGGCTGATGTACTGAACAAAGAAGACCTTTATTTGAGCAAGCATGCAAAAGTAGGTCTGCACTAGGTTTGGAGAACTACAAGAGCGAGTGTGTGTAGTGTGTCTGTGTGTGTGTCTGTGTGTGTGTGTGTGTGTGTGTTGCAGAAGACAAATGGTCTCTGACATCTCAGGCTATTACAGAGGAACAGCCTGGTACAGGCGAGAGGGGACGTAGATGGAGGAGGGAGTGTGTGAGGGAGAGGGTTTGGTTGGTGACCTTAGTTTCCTCCTTCACTTGATATAAACCACTCAACACATCCACCTGCACACATGTGATCATGTGTTTGACAGCGTAACGCACACCTTCATTAGCTGCTCTCTGCTTCCGTGGCTCACACACACACAGATACACACACTGCTGACGTTCAAAGGTATTTACATACTGACAGTCATCTGTCAACAACTATGTTTCAAATGCTCTGACTGCAGTAAGGCCTGGTGTTATATTGCAGTGTTTCTCCTTGTCTTGGCCTTAAACCAACCAAATCCTTAACCCCAAACAGTTATCTTTGCAACCTTCACACAGCAATAACCTAAATTAAGCCCAACTCCCAACTATGGGGAGTAGTGCCACATGAATTGCTACTTGAAAGGGCAAATATGACACAAGACCAGGCCCAGCATTGCACTTACATGACACACATGTGGTTCCTTGTCTTAACCAACTTTCTTCTCATCTATTTATGGTGCCTTTTTTCAAGTTAACACAGTCTACAAGCTTTCAAAAAACTAAGTTAAATATAAGCTAAAGGATGTCTCAAATGTCTGATGTCTGATGTCTCAAATTTTGCTAGTGAGCGACAAACACAACCTTTCAGCAGAAAAAAGCTGGGGATGGAACCATCTGTCAGACAGCTGATGATCAAGGTCTAAGAGAAAATCTGAGAAACTGCTGTCAGAGAAAATGATTCTGTGTGTAACTGATAAATATAATAAAGGATGTGATGCTCTTAAACAAGCTGGGCTTAAATTACCTTTATGCAGCATTTTGTTTAACCTTCATGAGAGTACATGCACAACCTTAGGAATGAGGCTCATCAACAACAACTTGTCTGATGAGGTGTCTTTTCTTCCAGCAGCAATGTGGCTGTGTGTGTGTGCCTGCTCCAATCTGTCATTTCCTAAAATGAAGATGACCTATCACAAATGTGCATTCTCTAACTCTGCATTTTGGGCTGTGCTGATGCAACCACAGCAAAGTATGCTGGTGCAGAGACACTCCTGCATTCTTGAGGGAAAACCTGCCAATGTCTCAATCGATGCTTTGACTTGTGCAGAGTCTGTGAGATTCCTCGAGACCAGGCTTCTCTTCCTCCCTGTTCCCTCGGTCCTCTGCTTTTCCCTCCAGTTGTGTTGTAAATATCTATCACAACAACTGTTAAACTAATTATTACTGCTGTATGAAAGGGATCACATTAAGGTCAGCTGTGCATCCCACAGGCAGCCATTGTAGTTTTTATGAATGAAAGAAAAAAATAAAGACAATATTGATGTTAAGAAAAATGTTTTGTGATCTCACAGACAAAAAGTGAGTAGCTCTGAGAGTTGTTGTCTAATTCAAGTGATCACTCTCTCCTCTCACTCCTCCATTAGGTGCTTAGGGTGTGGAAGGACTCCAGTGTTACCTGTCTGACATCTGACTCCACACACACCCACGAATGCTTCCAGCCGCCTGCAGAGGAGAACAACTTGTTTCCAGAGGCTGTTATTCTTGTGGTGTTAATTACCATGAATGAACTGGCTCAAGACACACACGCAGTCTCCCATTTCATAGCATGAGACACACGACTGCAGGCACTTGGGAAAATTGAATTGTCGGTTGCTACCCTTTCACCTACTCCCTCTTTACTTCTTTATCTCTGCCCCCTTCTATCCATCTCCTTATTTTTCAAAAGGAGTTATTGTTCAGATACAATAGCCTGTAATAACAGCCGTTAAACACACACTACGACTCTGAGCCTGCAGGTTTGTAGTAAAAAGTTCAAAGAGTACAGTTATAAGAGGTTAGATGATGTCAAGAGAAAGGAGTTGTAGTTTATGATCTAATATCAAAGTGTCAGCCATAAAGGCTGAAGTTTACCACTGGTTATCATGTGCTGGAGTCTCATTCTTGGCTCACACTATGGTAACGCAAACATAAACATAACTGTGCAACAATTATGTGGATGTTTCCACTCACTGATGAAGACATTCAGATGAAAACCATGGTAGCTCCAGAGGAATTTAGTGTGCGTAACATGAGTGAAGCACTTTTAAAACTACTGTCCATAATGCCAGCCCGGCCCTTTGGAGTCCCACTAAACAACCGTTTTACCATCTGAGCTACATTAAGTCTCAGCTTTAAAAAGAGTCGATCGACAAAACATAGCTCAAGGTGAGCCAAGCGGTTTGAAACCAGCCAGAGACAAGTAGCGACAAGCAGTGGCAGAAGCACACACACATCCACCCAGCACTGTTGAGTTAGGTGAGACAGATTCAAAACAAACTGGTGATTCATATGCAAGGGGTTTTTAAACTGTGTAGAAAAAAAGATAGAAAAACAGGATATCTGTTAGTCTCAGTAGCAAAAGACATCCTGGTACCTTGTTAATTCAAGATGGAATCAAATACGACTACTTTACTGTTGCCAGTAAATTAACCCATAGATATCTTTTCCAGGGAGCTGTTTCACTCACAACAAACATGGACCGTTTCTCACTCACCAAGAAACAGAGGGTTTTATTGGATTGTACAGCAGCCAACCCTCCACCATTTCTGCTGAAATGGTGGAGGGTTGGACCTAATGCTAGAAAGCCAGGCATGTAGAACAAAGAGGGTGTGTAATGTGGAGCACATTCATGGCTTGGATCTGCATACAGAACAACATCTGGTGGACTATTTAGAGCTGGATGTCTGAAACACACTGACCTAACAGCAAGCAGACACCACGCCAATACCCCCCTCCTCTCTAATCCTCTCCCAGGCTCCTCACATCAACTCTTCATATTGTTTTGTGAGAGGCACGGTCATGTTTATGTTCATATACTAACACATACACACATACATATGGCTGCTGCTTTATACTGCAATTACATCAGACTTAACACAAAGGTAAGGAATAGGTGGGTGTACTCTCTCCAAGAAGTGTGATGACAGCTAAGGCAGTTTAACTTCAACATGTCATCCTATGACTTTTTGCACCTTGAAACAAAGGGAAACTTGCATAATTCTCCTCTTCCATCACTAAACCACAACAAGAGTTTGTAATGTAGTCCAGTCTGAGGGTCTGAAGGGCTCTGATAAGGGGGTGCACTTAATATATCAAACTACCAAAGCAGGCTTCTCAAGCTACGTGCCACAATGTGATCACCCTGTTCTGGTGCAATAAACAACTGCACTTCTTCACCAGTTGATTGTAACAATCATTAACTGGCGAAATGTCTTTGTGCTGCTCAGATGTTGAGCTCACTGGAGACTTTCAGCTCCTGCTTCACTGGCTGATGGAGGAGCATGTGCTTTTGCATTGGAGTGAACACATCTGATAATGGCAGCACTCAGCTGATTCAGACCCCCTGGGGAGAGAACAGTCTGCTAGTGAACAAACCCGGTGACACCACTGTTAAGACCACTTCATGGTGCATATACACACTGTGAGCTTATCTTTGACAAACCTTACTGAAATAAATAAGGTAACATGATTTATTCTGACCACATGCATATGTAAAACTGTGCATTAAATACAGCCCATTAAAGGGGAACTACGTTAGTGCGGTGGCTTTTCTGTTGTTTTGTTCACCCTCCTCCCGGCCATGTGCATTTGTTTTTTACCAAAGCCGGCCAAAAAGCAATCCATGAAGCGCTGGATAACGTTATATATCATATACAATGTTACAATGTGTATATTTGTGTAGTCTTATCCATCATAAACAAGAACGACACCGGGTCAGAGGCTCTGATTCTGCAAGGTTGGTTTCCAGCCAAGAGACACTAGGTGGAAGACAGAGAGCCTCCATTCTCCCTGTAACAAGTTACAGGTCATTTATTTAACCATCACCAATTACTCTGAAGCTGTTTAATTAAGGTAAAAATGTAGCATAGCTAAGGTAAAAAAAATCCTGCATAGTTCCTCTTTAATTTCAGTTTCTATAAATCTAGGAAGAATTTATGGCTGTGTAACTGGCTCTCACTCAGTCCAGCCTACACACAGAAGATGAGCTCATTCTCCTCCAAATGCAGGCATGTGTTTATTAGAACAGCTAGAACCTGATCTATATGACACCTTCATACAAAGCACAGACTCCCTGTGCTTTCAAATAGCATATTTCACTGGCACTTTGTCTCCCGTTTCAGCTGGGGGGTGCAGTTCACAATGCACTGGATTGATGATGAAACATCTTATTGTAACGGTATAATAACATGTGCAAATTGACATCTCCTCACCCACCACAACCAAACACAGTTGTGTAGCATTTTATATAACGCTGCTTTTTTAAGACATTAACACACTAATACAGCTCAAAACACGTAAGCAC
>OMNW01001724.1:4620-29595 GCA_900303245.1 Selene dorsalis | reverse complement strand
GTCTTTCGGAGAACAGTTGGTAACAAGAAGATGATTGAGTTAATCTGTTTGTGTGGCGTCTGATGCTTAGATACCGCAGCACAAATACCGTACTCGTATAACTGTCGGAGGACAGAAGAAGGGAGCAGTTTTGTGTTAATTTGTGGAAATGGCTCATTATTATTATTATTTTAAAAGATACAGATCAAAGTCTGAGCTGTCACCCGTGGCTGGTGATTTCAAACAGCTGCTTAAACTATAATGTAATGTAATGGTGACCTTGGCTGGAGGCTGGCAAGTAACAGGCATTGCTATTAATCTGGACTGTGACACTAATAAAAGAATGTGGCTGGAAGTCATAATCTCCATTTGAACTCAGAGGTGGTACGATGGTAGAAGAAATTCAGTTTGATTCTGGATTGGCCCCCTAACCTTGGCTGGATATTCGCGATGATCACATGTTGCAAACAAGGTACTCATCCCCTCATCTGCAGTGTACTTCTTATATTACGGTATATTACATAATCAAGGGTATGGCATTTGTGTCTTCTTGTCATGGCTTTGAGGCAATCGTGAGTTTTGGGAAGGCAAGATCAAATGAAGGACAAATCATTCAAATACTCTCAAGGTCAAATGCCAGAAAATCCTCGGCATTAACGAAGTTACAAGTCAAACTTTTGTATATTCTCTCTCTTTTAAAATGTGTAACGTGCACCACATGTAATGCATAAGAAAATATTGACCAAAAACAGATGCAGGTGCTAAATGGGTGACTTGAACACACTTTGTTTTTGCAGTTGCTGATCTAATTTCCTTATGTGAACGGTAACTATATTTAATTCCTGTTATGTTCTCTCCATGGAAACCTGTTTGTTTTTTGCCACATTAGCAGCACAGCTCTTGAAATGGCAATGCTGTCTGGTCTGTCAGCCTGTTGGTCTGTTGGTCCATTATCCACTGGTCTAACATTTTGGTCTGGAGCAACAATTGAATGGTTTTGCCATTAAGCATGATCCACATATTCATGGTCCCCAGACACTGACTCATAGTAACGATGGCAAATCGGAATTTTTCATTTTGTGTAACGAACGTGTTGAAATTTTTACAGTCGTTCAACACTTGTGTTCAGGACAGAACAGCTACTAAACGACTGATCAAAGGCGTCGGGTGCCTGAATCTGAATGAAACATACGTGACAGTTCCACCAAATGTGCTTGAGTGAAATGGCACACCATGGAAACTGCTTGTTGAATTGAATAATAGATAGAAACACAAGCTTCCAACACGTTGGATGTGTCTGTGTCAACGGGACGGCCCCAGAATCTACTAGCACAAAGTCCAAAGGGTGCCAATGTCCTGTCATGCTTGTCCTTCCACATGCAGTACCTCTAATGCATCTGAATAGGCTCTTGAGTGGGCCTGAGCCCACATAAACCAGCTGGATTAGGAATTAAACCCCTTCAGCCTTCCCTCCTTATATTGATGAAATGTCATGCTGCATAGCTGTCATTCCAGTCATGAGGAACCACAGAGCGCTGCCGCCAATGTGCTAACTAGACAGCCTGGCCTGTCTCTCTGTAGTGTAGATTGCTCTTCTGAGGAAAACCTCAGTGGTACATGAGCTGAGGCCTTGTCACTGACTCTTCAACAAGGAGTGAAGATATTCTTAATTTGGCTTCACTAGGTGCACTTGCCATAAATCCTGTCATGTAAATAATCCAAAATGAGTTATCCTAACAACAGTGTTTGTTGTTTGTTGACTACAGGTGACCCAAAATGATCACAAATCGTGGTTATAGAAAATATTTTGAAAGGAACTCAGGAGTGCACCATAATTATGCCGTTGATTTCCATTTTTTCCGATTGATTATTGTGCTCACATATCCATGTAATTGTTGGCAGTGGAATTTTGCTTGGTGACAGTCAAATAAACAAAACAAAATAATCAAAATGATCTTTGACATGGAGCCTTAGTTAATTAACTTTCTCTCCAAATGACCACAGTAGGATACTATATGTCCTTAAAACACACAGCCTCGTCAGTGCTGCATTAAATTCCTTCAGAAACCAAGATTACAGCAATGACTGAAAAAAGGTGAAGGCAAAACAGAGAGGGACCCTGAACCCCATCCAGACATGTAGACATACAACATTCATGTAAGTTGTTAAAATCCATGACTTGTTTTCAGAAATATGAACAAATGCTTGTTTATTAGGATTTTAGGATTGTATGTGTGATGATGACGTTCAGTATATCAGTACAGGTACAGAGGACAAACCCACACCAGCAGTGCCTTTCATAACATGTGTTTTCTTGTTGTGCTGATCCAGACAATCTGTCAAATCCTCTGTCATTTCTCTTTTTTTTGCTTCTATTTAATACTTTGTTCATTTGTGAAATGTTGTAATTGTGTGAAAGTATGGCCTCCTTACTGGATATTTGCTAATTTTCTAGCAAGGTGCATTAAGGTTTTGGATTTCCATTCAGGCAGGTGAATTTCCATTTTCTTTCTTTTCTTAATGGAGCATAATGAAGCTCTTCAAGAATTATAGGCTTCTCCAGGATTTTAGCTTCCACAGCTTTTATAGTTTCTTTCCTGTATTACATCCAACTGTGTGATCTTTAAATTTGAGAACATTATTTTCTGTTTTTGTAATGTTTTCTCTCAAACCTCTGCCCCTTCTCTCTCTTTCTCAAACAGCCCCTGCAAATGCCACTTTGTCCTGCTCTTGCTTAAAACTGTTAATTTCTGCTCATCTTCACTGTTGTTGCACAAATTTGGCATTTAAGTAGTCCCAAAATTCGGGCACAGAGGAGCCACGCGTGTGCACATGACGCAAGTGCACAGTGTATCTGCAAGTGGAAAAACCACGAAGCGCTTCACAGCTCTGCAAGCACAACGACAGCAGTCACAGGAGGATGGGGCTGTGTCAAGTTCTCTCTTGAACCTCCTTATGTGCGGCATCAGGGGGCTTTTTAGTTTTTAATATTTTATTTAGAATATTTGATTTTATGTTAAAGGCGAGCAAATGGCTCAGGCATGTGCTATAAAAACCACTACCGAGTCATCCTGTGAGCAGAGTCAGTGGAACTTGACATATTTTTTTGTTCTTAAGAGATAATATTTATTGATGTTGTAGTTGCTCTAAAGTCTGACTGCCTCACCACTGTTTCAGTAATCAGATCTTATTACAGCTACCTGACATCTTTTATACTTTATATGCCATCACCCTTTCATCGTTGCTGGAGCATGTCTACTCAAAGAGCTATGATTAGTTTGATACATGGCCACTGCAACGCTGATGAATGCTGATGCCCACAAATCAAAGTGAAATCAGGACGGCAGAATGAGTGGAAGAAAGCGATGAAGGTGCCATGATTGTGACACTCACATTTGATGTGTGTGCCATCTCCCAAAGACATAAAATGCCATATGGACTGTGTGTATTGCCATTTTTAGGCTTTTGCTAAGAGGTGGTGGGTGAAATGTGTACCGTTTATTCTGGGTCCCTCAATTCTGGGCTTCAGACCAGAACAGCCCAGGCATCTTTGCTCAGTAATGAAAAGCTATTTTTGATGAGATTACTAACAACTAGAGGTGATGTAGTGTCTATGAGAGAAAGGGCCAAGCACAATCTGCTGTATTTGATTGGCTTATGCAAGCTGAAATTGGTACGCTGATATATAAGCTATCTGTGTGGCTTAGTAAAGACCCGAGAGGAACATTGCAACATTCATGACATGCACAGGGTTTTGTTTTGTTGTTTTTTTAAATCGTGTTGCTTAAATGTGTCACTGATGATTGTCAATGAATTAATTTGGGACTTCAATCAATAGTTTGACATTTTGGAAAACATGCTTATTCTCCTACTTTGTGGGAAGATCAATACCACTCAGCCGCCATCTCCTGTCTGCACATTTAAATATGAAACTAGAGACGACAGCTGGTTAGCTCAGCTTGAGATAAAGACTGAAAACAGAAGGAAACATCCGGCCTCTGTTCGGTGGGAGCAGAAAACCATATACCACTGACTCTAATTGCCTTGACTGACTATTTCTTGACTAGACGACGACTTCCTGGAGTCTGACTGCTCCTGGCTTCAGGTTCTGGTAAATGGGTTTCCCGTTTTTATGCTAAGCTAACTAGTTACTGAGCTTATAATAACTGTACAGATATGAACGTGGCATCTATGTTCTCATTTAACTCTTGGCAAGAAATGTATAAGCATACTTCCTAAAACAGTGAGACAAAGTTTGAATGGACTTGACCCAACTTTAAGAGTGTATGATCACGTCTCGCTTGATACTCGGTTCTGAACATAATTACTAACAAATATGGCATTGGTTTATCTTTTTTAAAGGTTTAAATTGAAAAGCGCTGCTATTATCTGCTAGAACATCAGTATGATAATAATGTAATGGAACGCTTGAAAAGATGTAATGCAGTTGTTAAACTGTTTCAGGTAATCAGATGGTCTTTTACTCTTTATCACTCCAAGATAAACTTCCTTTCTTTGACTTTGAAGACACATTATTTCAAGTTATCTCACCATCTCGCCAGCTGTTGTATTTTTCCTCTGTGCTCAGTCATCTATAATATGAGAGGACATGGATTTATCCTTCGGAGGGGCACAAGTTCCAGGGTTGTGGTGCAGGACATAGTGCTGTGTGATGGATGCAGTCAATATTCCTCTGTTGTTAGTCTGGAGCATTTTTCACTTTCCAGACAGCACTACACTTGCTTTCACGTCATTTTAATGAAGTAACTAACAGCATGGCAGTCAACATTTGCAGTGTAGCTTTAAATAGCCGCTGCCTTTTTTTTTATACATTGGTAATTACTACCAGATCACAGGCATTGGGTTGTGCATGATGTTGTATATAAATGTGGATAAATGCTAAAGATCTGAATGTAATATATGGATCAAAACCAAACAGAATTGTATTTTGTCCCCGCTGTGTACTGTAATCAAAACATTCTGAGTGATTTTCTGTGAGTGAAATTCATTTAAATTGCAGGATCATCTGTAAGAGAATCAGGCAGGAAAGGGATGTGACTGAAAAATATCTGTCCACTGGCTATAAAGGAAGAAGAAGAGGCCTCTGTCTCTTTGATATAAGATGCTTCCCTGCCACGAATTGCATTCCAAGTCATCATCACATCTTCCTGGTGTTTCCTCATTACACGCAGCTCCAAAGGCTTCGAGCTTGATTAATTCTCATCACTGACAAATAATCTCTTTGCTTTAATCACTCAGTCTTTAGTACTCGGTTGCTTATGTGCTCCCCCGGCACCATTACAAATGAATGCCCTTTTTAAGAGCTGACCAATCGCACCAAATCAGTAGCCTATACATACCTGGAGATCGTGGGCTTTGGCAGAATGGTATTCGGTTAAAATTCCCTCTTCAGAAATGTTAGGTTGTAGGATTGATGACAAGGATCAACGGCATATCACTGAGATATCGGTGAGCGTGGGATCGACATAAACATGGACACAGTCTTCAGCATCAGATGCAACAATGGCCTTGCACAGCTCAGTCTAGATTGCCATAGACATTCTTCTTTTTTCACCTCTGTGCAAAAACATGCAGTAAAACAAATAAACAAACATAAAAGTACAGAAAACACCCATGCAACTGCCCTTCATGCACAGTTTATGCTTTAGAGCTATGATAAATGTGATTTAGCTCAAACAGAATACGGCCCTGATGATGCTCTCTGAGATCGAACGAACCCAGAAAGGGCAACGTAGTCTATAAAGACGTGTCTGTATATGTATAATTATGTTCAGATGAATTTTGCTCTCATACTAATATGCTGGCTTCTGTAACTTATATGCTTAAATTAAACAGCAGGATAGCTGGTGCTAGTGACTCACACTCTAGATAATTGGACTCCCTTGGCATTGGAAGGGTCGTCTTCTTTGCCTTTAGATACCACAAGATGGCAGTAGATTTCCTTCTTTTTGAGATCACACTGACATTTAACCTGTAATTAATGAAATATGGAGATGAACTCGTAATGAAATTATAAAGAAACTTTGTATTTTTGAATGATGTATTGTGAAGGTATCCAGCATATTAGGAAGAACAGTGTGTAATGGTACAACCTATTTTCTTTCCTAAAAGTGATTCATGCATTTTCACTTCACTATGTGAAACCGGAGAAAAGTTCAGCTACACTAGTGGAAATAAACTTGGGTGTGGAAAGGAGGAACATATGACATCACATTATATCAAATTCAGATTTAATTAAGAAGTTTTTGTTCAGTGAATTTCAGGACATATTCCATCCATTCAATGACTTTTTCATTTTGCTAGAGATGTGAAAGGTAGTACATGATGATATAGCAAGGCCATCACGGTGACATAAATGAAAAATCTCTTGGGTGAAATATGAAACTGCCTTTCTTTGACTGCGACTCAGCCGTACATAGTTGGGCAAAAACCTCAAAACCACCTCTGACATGCAGCATTATCACAAAGCAGTGGTTATTACCTAATCTATATAAGTAATTGCTGAAGTATATCAGCTCTCACATTTGTCACATTTCAGGGCTAATGCAATTATCATCGGGTTGACTGACATTGACTGGTTTTCCCTTTTGACTCTTCTTCAACATGTCTTAGTAGTTTGCACAGATTCTTCAACTTGTTCCTCCTGTGCAGCTTCCAGAAATAACACAATTACCATAAATCCATCACTGTAACTGACAGTGAGGGTCATTGCAGACAGCAGCTCTATCAACTATTATGTCTACTTAACCAAGAAGTGATGAGAAAAAAAAACAGGAGACAAAAACTGTACTGTACATAACTATACCTGCATTAAAATCACATGTTCAAACCTCCCTGTCCACGTCGAAGAGTGTGTCATCTGAAAGTAGGTGTCGGTGTCACAGTCTAATGAGCCTCCAAAATAATTGGGCCTCATTGGCAGCCTCACCCAAATCTTTACTAATGCTCACACAGACACAGCTGCTCATTCACTATCCTCGTCACCGTCATGTTGTCTGTACCATCATGTTGTTTGTGTCTTTCCTGAGGAAGCGGGCTCAGACTGTGGCATCTGAAATCAAATCAACATTATCTCCTATTACCAGTCAGCAAATGCAGCCATGGAGATGTGTTTGCCCTCCGTGTTAATTTTAAAGCTCCATCTGCCTTCTGTCCCTGATCTTGTATGAGACATCTGTACTGCATTTATGACTACCAGCGTTGACCCACAGTGGTCAGAATAATTAGCATTATGCAAATCTCATCTGATGATGATTTTCTTCCCTGCGGAAACAGCTTGCAAAACGGCAGATCTGAAGAAAAACAAACTAAGTTTTTAGAGATTGTAAAGAGGAAATCTGACACTTCCTGGCTGGCGTTGACCAATATGACAGATTTTTTGGTGTCTATGTCAAATGTAAAACTTTTTGAAAGTAAACGGACTAAGTATTGCAGATAAATGTAGAACATATGAAATGTAATCTTTGCACAAAACGAACAGGCAGAAACTAAAACTAAGAAGTAGCATGAACATTAGCTGATGAATAAATAAATTGCAATACAGCTGAGAGCAGTATCTTAATCACAGGAGCAGAGATTTATTTATTTTCAGAGGAACTGCAAATTGTTTTGTCGATGAAGGTAAAATGTGTCAAAACACAAACCTACTGTTTGGTACGAGCCAGAGCAAAAATCACATTTTAATATTTTTTTCAGGTGAGTAAAATGCAATAATTATCATTACATCTGAAATTAGAGATGTTCCGATACCATTTTCCCCTCCCGATACTTGTGCTGTGGGTATCGGCCGATGCCGAGTACTGATAACGATACCAGTGTGTTATGAAAATAAATCTATAATATAATATATATAGCCACAATGGATTTTTTCACACATACTGGTGGTCTGAGCGTGACTGTAGCCGCGCTAACAGAAGTAAGTGGTAAACAGGATTTTCTGCAGTATCGGAGGCATTTCTGATACTGGTATTTTTTTTTTTTTACATATCATATTTAATGACTGAACTGATGTGGCACTTTGAGCTGAATCAAATTGGTGAAATTGCTGCAGGTGAGTTCTGGTGTCTGTGGCTCTCTATCACTCTGCAAACCCTGGCCCATCAACCAACAGAACACACGCACACTTCATCGAGACCATGATACTTAACCTTGCGCTTAACAAGATGGCACAGCAGCAGCAATTTAAAAAAAAAAAAAAAAAAAGGTCTGAGAGTGCCTATCAGTCTTTGAACTACTGCTTAACTGCATTGCAGCTGAAGACCCACTTAATACAGAAGATGGCAGATAAGCCATCTGAGATTCTGAGGCCATGAGCTGAACATTTAAAAAGCTCTGCTATGAGAGGGTTTCTATGTATAGACACAGCAATGAGCATCGCATTCATTCTCTCATCATTGGTGAAGGTCTTTTTCAAGTGGCCGGTCAAATTCAGTTTCCTGTAGATGTGCAATAAGACAAAACGGATAGAGTAGAAAATAACAGTGTTGTGCATTTGGCTATTTGGATCCATCGTTGTGTGTGATGACCATTTTCATTTTTTTGTTTTTAAATAGAAAAAAGAGAAATTAATGTTGAAATTGCACAAAGCCCGTCCCCCAACAACTCTGTGCTTCATAACCACATTTGAAATGTCCACATAGAGGTCATAATACAGTAATGAAGGTGATTGCAAATTGATTTTCTAAAATCAATTTCTTCACCCATCACCCCGGAGAGCTACTGCCACCCTCCCATTATAATCTTCTATCTCCCCTCTCATCTCGCAATTTCAGTTTTTTTTCTTTTTTTCTTGCCACAGAATCATTTAACTTGACAATGACTTCAGAAATATGACACCAACTTCAATGCCTCTCTTCTTGTCAGTCATCACAAATGTGGGTTAGATTGAGGCACACCTCTCAAGAAGACGCTGACATCCACTTCCCCCTACAAGTCATCTTTTTCTTGTCTGCCAACATCCCAAACCAGTGAACCTGTCAAGAAAAAAACTGTTTCCCCGGCACTATCACCCTTCTGCTCCTCCTCAGCTCATCTGTTCCTGTCACAGGTCACAAGGACTGGACCAATCTCACACTTTTCTAATCAAGTGGTCACCCTTTATCATCTCCAACTGACAGCTTTAAGTAGCCATAAATAAGCGTGGATCGAGCCACTCATTTGTCATCTGAGGCCCTGCTTGTTGTATATCTCCCCCTTTAGAGACCATAGCTCTTCTTTACAGCTCCTGCCTTAAGTAGGCAATGCTGGGGAATGACAGCAACAAATAATCCTTTGATAATAATGGGCCTCTGCTCCTCAATGATGATGAAAGAAACCCCTCATAAAAATACCTTTTTAAGCTTTCATTTTATTAAACAACAGAGCCTCCATTAGCATCACAGAATTTATATTGTGGTTGGACACTGTGGGGGAAATTTTCCAGCCTGCCAGGAGCAAAAAAAAGAAAGATCTAATTATACTTAATGTGTCACCCTCTGCCATATTGAAGAAATTTCTTATCATTACAAATTCCCCTCTCATTATTTTTTCTGGTTCCAACGTTTTCCAGTCAGACAGGTAAATGCTGTATTATTATCATCACACAAACCACCAACCACGTCCCAGCTTCAAACACCCAGCAGCTTTTGAATAACAAATAACTTTTGCACAAAATGTAGTTTTCTCACCAATAATGGACGACACAGTGTAATTCACTTTTAGCGGTGAACACATTCAGTCCAATCACTGCTCCATAGTTTGCACTGTGTTGCATTAGTCGTCTGTGTGTGTGTGATGTATAGCTGAGGTACCAGACCTTTATACATTATCAGTGTGAAAGTCCATGAGACAGTAATGATGCCTCCAAAGTCATTCATCTTAAAAAATGTGTCATGCAGTGCTTTGTCATTAGTTTTGTGGAACTTTGCTAATTTCGAAATGTAGTGTGGCAAAGTCACAGATGGAAGAGATGACTCTTGAACGCTGAGCTCTACTCTCCTGCGTTAATCCACGTAATAGATGCTAACTCTAATGAATCACTGCAGAGAACTGTGTGGACAGGTAACTGTGAGCTCCACACCCCGGTGACTAGACGCATGCTGATGCAGTGTTATCAGGTGTGGTATAATATTTATACAGAGGCGGAAAACTATTCAGTTTGTACTGTATTTCAAAGTCGCAGATGTGGAAATTGTCAGATGACACATTGCTTTTTTTTTTTTTAATAGCTTGATTGTCAGAAGCGTGTTTATTAGGCTGTCAGGGCTGTTGGAGTCGACTCAGGTGTCCATTGTCATCTTCAGTGAATTAAATGCCCAGGTGTTTGGTCAGTGTTCATTAGTTTACATTTTTTCTCATTGTGTATATTTTGTTTCTGATAAACAAAACATGAAATCAGCTGTTTGATTCATTTTACCTAGTTTATAAAGTTTACAGCCTACAAAGCTGTTTGTCCAGTTTTTATGTGTTTACTGTACGGCAGCTTAAAAAAAACAAATAAACAAAATCCCAGTGGCCTCGGGGTCGTCTCATCTAATGCATTGATTCATGGACTTTTATGGGACCGCCCTGATGTTTATGTATTACTATGTGGAGCGACTGAGGCTCAGCAGCTACAGTGGGTTATCCACCGACCACAGGGGTGACGGTTCAGTGCTTTGGACAAAATATGTGTATAATACAATACAGTTCATTTTTTATAGTGAGAATAACTGAAATACTGCACAAGAGTTATTATCATGATGAGCATGTGTTTCTGTAAAAAAAAGAAAAGAAAGCATGTATTGGCAATAAATATAGTTTGATTTGAAAGTGAATTCATTTGCATTAAAACTGGAGAAACTGTTGCATTCACGTCGGTGATGAGCAAATATAATAATCAGGCTCTGAAATAATGAGCTACTGTACAGTGCGAACAAAACAATGCAAACTGCAGGTTGTTTTTTTTTACTGCCCCATGGCAAAATCTCCCCACAGAGTCTGATTATAAGGTTCATGATCAGTATTAATTAGTGACTGCTGGCAGCAGTAGGTTGCATGTGTTGTAGATAGTATTACAGATAGTATTCTGGGTTCTGCTACATGTTTTATACTGAACTCAATAATATTACTAAATTCACAATTCCAAAAGAAGAAAAAAAGACAAAACGGTACTTTTGTTATGTTTAATAGTATCCTTATGAATAATCAACCAAACAAACATGCAGTACACGTTAAGAAAGAAAAAGTGACGCTTCATTAAGTACATTAGGATGCAGTTGAAATGTTGGAGCAGTGAGGAGCATCACCATGACGTCTGCCATGCACACAACCATTAATGAGGAAAACTGACTTTTCATTGTAACTTCAGCTACATGCAGGGTGTTTTTTGGGGATATTACATTAACATCTAATCAGTACATTTATATCTAATCAAGCAATAAGGTTATTATCAGCTATCAAACCTTATATCTTAAATGTCAGGAGAAGGACATACTTATCATATATTACCATATTTCCCTGATAGAAGAAAGTTTTAGCTTAGAGGTTTTCTATTTTTCTTTTTTGTTTTCGAGAATGTGCTCCTAAGGAAAACAAAGCAGGAGCAGTCGTTTCAGCAAATGCCACCAAAATAACATGTCTTTAAAGTCAAGTGGCAAAACCCTCTGGTGGCGATAGTAATTAAGTCTCCATCAGGAGCAAAGGAGGAAGTAGACTAGTATTATTGTGCCACAGAGTCCAGGGGAGCAGGGCAGGGTAGATGGAAGTGTCAGCGAAGCATCAGGCTTAAACAAAGGAGAATGCGATCTGTTTTCTCACTGACGGTCGACCATTACCGAGCTGTTTTTGTGCCTGATGCTCCCCTAAAACTTTAGCCCCAGCAGTGTAAGATCAGAAAACAATCGATGTGGTTCAAATCAAAACAGCTGACTTTGACCTGTGTAGCCAAAACAGAACAGATGATTTCCTGTAAATATCTCGTTCCATGTGTCTAGCTCCAGGCCAACAGTGTTAACGCTGTTCCCATGGGAGTTTTTGTTTGTGACCCATCCAGTGTGAAATGCCTCTCTAACTGGTCCCATACAGTAGGCGGAGAAATGCGGAGGCATGTTAAACCTCATGAAGTTCAGTGTGTGAGCTGCACTCTTCAATATCTTGTTTCATAACTTGTGGCGCACGAAAACTACCGGTAAGGATAATTATCAGCCTGATATTGACCAATAATTATCAGCAAGTCAGATAATTAATTTTTTTTTGCAGATTTCACTCATCTTCTGTCCATTTGCCCCCTAAGTTGATTTGAAATAATAACAGTTGTTGATTTTTGAAGAGTCATAAATGTTCTTGTTTCTGTTGTAATTACAGTATATGTCGGTCTGAGGCAGAGCGATAATGTTAAATTCATCTTTACTACTTCTCAGCCTTTCTTAACCTCAGGTGTGTATATAAACTTATTAAAAATGTTATCGGTTATCAACATTAGTAACGAGAAGCAGGAAGTTATCGGTTATTGGTATCGGTGGAAAAAAACAGTTATTGTTCATCCCTAATCAAAACTGTGAGGGAAACAAACACCAGAGATTTGAACAGTCACCTCCACTGACTTGACATGCAGCCGATGCGACTACTCTCACCTTTTTGTTGTTGTACCATTAGCTTAATTGGCTGCTACTTAGAGAATAAGTTCACTATCTTTAATCCCAGGGCATATAAAACAGATCTGACAATGACACCAGTTGTTTTTTTTAGCAAGTGCCTGTGACAAGAAATGACAAAGCCGTTCAGCTGCCATAGTTATTATGACAGAGGAAACGGACAACACAAGACCGCTGTTAATTTACTGTTTCCAATCAACAGTGTTTGTTTTTCTAGCCATGAGGATGCTGGTCATTTAACCATAACCATGTGGTAATTACTGTAACCATGTCTAAAAAAAAAAAACAGTCTCACTAAAGGAGGGGAATTGATACAATTTATTGATTTGAGTTCCCCGATCTATCCTGCTGATTGGTTTCCCTTAGCAGTTCCTGATCTTAGAGGGTCATACAGTCATTTAAACCTTTTGTTGAGCTTTCTTTGAATTGGATCAGTAGAACATAAGGAAAGGACTGACTGTGTATTATGCATTCATCCAATTATCTAAGAAAAAATAATACAATTTTACAAACTAACAAAATGTTATTCATTATTTTCCCTTTTTCACACTTTTGAAAAACAAAACAGTGATTTAGTTTTCATTTTTCCTCCATATTCAGTTTAATAAGTGAATAAACAGATGATATGATGCTGTACCACGAGTTACTGTAAGCCTCTTGATTTGAAAGCTTTCCGCAGGCCTACATTACACCATGATAATATTTAAGCCCATTTGCGGGTTCCTTCCTGCTAAAGCTAATGATTAGATTTTTCACAATCCTAAATGGTAGAAAACATTTCAGTAATGTCTGGATTAAATATTTAAATCATTTCAAAGATTAGATCTAAAAATATATACATCACTTCAAAAACACGTCCTCCATCTTTAGTATTTAGCAGCAAAGAATGTCCACTTTGTTGGTGTGGTATGCATCCTAGTCATTGTAAGCATCATCTCCAGCCACACCACACAAAGCAGGGAAGATCATTTAAAGAGGAACTATGCAGGATTTTTCCCGTTAGCTATGCTACATTTTTACCTTAATTAAACAGCTTCAGAGTGATTGTGATGGCTACATACATGACTTGTAATTTGTTACGAGGGAGAATGGAGGCTCTCTGCCTTCCACCTGGCGTCTTTTGGCCGAAAACCAACCTTGCAACATCCGTGCGGTACTTGGCTGCCGACCCAGTGTCCCAGCTCTTGTCTGTGCGCACCGCGACACAAACACATCCAGCAACCTGTAATCTCTTGTTTATGACAGACTACACAAATATACACGTAATGACATCATGTTATATAACGTTATCCACTGCTCCACGGGTTGCTTTTTTCGCCGGCTTCGTCTTAAACAAATGCACATGGCCCAGAGGAGGGCGAGCAAAACGGAGGAAAAGCGACCAGACTCGCATAGTTTCCCTTTAAAACCGTGGTGCACAAGCTAATGATTAATTTTCCTCAAAGAAGGTAAATGATCTTGTGAGTGGGTTGTGACAGAACTAAATAGAACTGTAAGTGTGACTCAGTCATTCACAGGAAAGTTCAACAGCAGGTTCTTTCTCTCTGTGTGTGTGTGTGTATATAAATAAAAAAAGAAAATGACACTTTGGATTTTTTAGAGTGGAGGTTAAATGAATTCTGATCTGCACTCGACTGACCGGCAGACAAATGCCCCCATCTGTGGGTCAGGTGAATACATCCTTCAGAATAAATAGACAGAAATGATATGCTGCTGCCAGTCACTGAGAGCACTTCAGGAGCACCGGGGGAATGTGTTTTGTGGCCTCCCTGTCACTTAGAGTGGTTGCCTCCTCTACAGACCATTTACCTCTCATCTTGGTGTAATGGCTTTGAATGCAGACCTAGTTTCAGCAGAATCAGTTGCTTAAGTTGTGCGTGTGTGCTGGGAGTCGATGCTGACTCATATTTATGTCGTCAGACTTAATGTTACGTTATGTCTGTGTTGGTGTGGGTAATATAATCGTGACAAAAGAGTCTCATCTTTGTTTGTGAATGAACTGAAATGCCTTTTGTCTGCTTTAAAGTCAAAGATGCTCGTCAACATCGTTAATGCGCCTCAATACAAAATAATTTTTCATTGTGAAACCAGAGGAGGAAAGTGATTGAAACTGATTAAACAGACATAAGTGATTATCTTCTCAGATTACTGATTAGTAACTGGAGACCGTGGTGTCTGTCTGCCACTTCATTTAGCTGGTTGTTGTTCTCAGAGCTGGTTTTAATTTACTTTACTCACCTGATGAATCCCCTGTGGTTTCCCCAACAATCAGTTGCACGCCTTGGGCTTGATTTTTCCAGTAAACCATCATTGACAGTTATTGACTGAGGGATCAATAACATTGGTGATTTTTTTTCTCCTTTCTGTTAACCTTCTTCCCATAAAATCTTTCTTTTTGTTTCAATTCACACATCTGTGCACGAAGGACTAATTAAGGGAAACACTTTGACACCTCATAAGTTGTGTGGATACAAATTATTAACACGACAATCTTCTACCACTTATTGAACTCTCTGTTTTCCCAGGTGAGTGCATGAGTTTGGATCAGAACCTGCAGTGTTTGCAGTAATAGAAAATATATCTGCCCATTTATCACTAGATCCAGATGCACAATCCTTCCTCCGTGGACAGTAAAGCACAGCGTGCTGTCTTTGTGAGAGAATCGAGACTCTACACTGGACTCCTCGTTTCATATTTCATCCTCTCACCTATGTTTCTGGCAAAACAAATCAGTGCTGGCCCATGCGGTGCTTTGCTAGAAGGCTTGTTTTGTTCTGAAGAAGGTCTAAAGGTTCTGGTAGGCCGTACTCGATGACTATGATCGGTATTACATTCATATATTTCCATCCTTCTTCTGCTTTGGCAAGCCAGGGGATAAGGGAATGTCTTTTTCTTTGTTCTGAACTTACTGTCTTTGAGTTTTGTTTTACAGACAAGTAGGATTTCTCAGATTTGTTCAGTTTTTACATGGAAGAGTGAAGACACTTGAGTTTCACAGATCAGACAAGAGAGGAACTGAACCTGTGGACTGTAATAACTGTGCCATATAGGTTTATGTCTTGTATATGAAATATACCCCGATAATCAGACTCTGTTACCATTATGTTTTATCTCATTCATTCAGACAGAAACTGTGTTCATTTAAGGAAAATTGTCTGAGAGGGTGGAAAGAGAAGAATTGAGTACTGTAGAGTAGCAAACGACACATCATATGGATATGTTTAACACATAGCTGTGAAGAAAGGTAATTTCTATATCCCTTAACCCACCGCCATAGCCCTGATTGGACGATTGTTTCTCCAGCTATGTGAAACGGCCATCAGTAAGCAACACACCACCTCTATTCACATCATCAAACAATCAAACAGTATTTATTCAGGTTTCTGGAGTGTGACCTTGTAGATCTTCCTAAAAGAGTCAATTATGAATGAATTAATGTTTATTTCGAACATAATGATGATAACAAAAAAAAAACAAAACATGGATGGATTCTCAAAGAAATCAAATAATATATACAGACAAATACAGTGTAACATTTATGTGTTGTTCAGTTGCAGCAGTTCATCACTCATTGGCATGAAAAAAAAGTTATTGCACTTTTGCACCAAGTCTACGTCCAACAAGGCACAAGCATGATTCATCTTTGGAATATTCCAGCATTATTACCTACCAGCTAGTTATTTGTAACCAAGACCCAACTCTGTATTTTTGAAGAGTTTCCTAATCTGCTTTGACAATGCAATTTACAGAGTTTGACAGAGTAATTGTAACTGGAGATGTCAACATCCACACTGCTAATCCTGTTGTTCCAGAGGAGATGATTTCATTAGCTGACTAAGCTCTTTTGAGCTCACTCAGCATGTCTGAACCTCCACACACATCATATACGCCAGACCAGTTTAACTCTCAGCCACTTTCCAAACATCTACCTGTCACACCACTGAGTTGCATTGTATGTAAATGATCAGGAATTTACAAGTTATGAAATGAGTCCTTAATAAGGAGCATAACACTTCCTGGAATTTCTCATTGAACATTGATTGGTGTATCTGATTTTCTCAGCTTGCAACAGATGTTTTCAACAGAAAACATAATCTTACCATTGTGTGTCAGTGGCGGCGTCTCTCTACCTGTGCCAGACGTTGCACTGAGCTGATTTAAAATGCTGGAATATGTTGTTTTGCCGGAGTTAACTGTACCTCCTCCGTCTCTCCACTGACCTCAAACAGAGCAACCAGAGGATGTGGTTTCAATTTGGCTTTTAATATCTGAGGTAGGGTATGAAAAAACCTTCATCTAATGCTTAAAGCTGGGGCATGGCCAGTACGTATACATAAGGGAGGCTTCATCTTCTCTGCATTTGTCACAGCAGGGGCTAATCCCAGGATATATATGAGATAGTTTGGCTTTTGAAACATGAGCCCTATGCATCACTTTAAACTGGATTAAGGACTGACGAGAACTAACATGTTTAAGCATGGAGCTCCAAGAATCTGCTGATAGGGACAAGCCCAGGTTGCTATAGAAATGTTTGTGAGGAGAGGGACATTGGTAAAATAGAAAAAAATAAAATAAAATCTGGCATCCTGCTCTGCACAAATCAGAAACAAAGGACAACATTTTGCACCAGTTTAACAACCATACAGTGAAAACATCCACGTACGAAAGAGATGGAGGCCATTTTTCCCCCACCCACAATAGAATTCAGTCCAAAATGAAATGCATCCAGAATACCTTTCAGAGGAGTGAGTCACGTTTTGTGGATTGGAGGCCATTGCTTTCTTCATCTTATTTCATTTCAAAGTCATTTATCAAGCGATCGTGGCAGCGCAGTGGGTTCACTCCTTAAGGCAGCAATGAAAAAATCAGTGCAACTGAATCTGAGATATTTAAAGTCCTCATCCAATCAGAAATTTATATATTTTGCTTATTACCTCACATCCCCCAAAATAATGCATGTATATTTTAGAAAAAGACAGAAATAGAAAGAAAAAAAGAGATTCATGGCTTCATGCATATTAACACACATTAATTAAATATGAATATAAACAGATAACAGCTTGACACTCGAAGGTAATTCTTTCATATCTCCTGGAAAAAGTAAAGTGTTTATACAAACCTGAAATTCGACTTTAAATCATGGACAACCTCAAATTCATCATTAACCTGGGGAAAAAAAAGATCAGGTTGCTTATTTGAAGAGAAGATTATGTCATCACGTTCCACTACACACCTGTACTTTAACTGTAACTGTTTGATAACGGCATTGATTTGATTCAGTTAATGAATAAACTGAAATTGAAATAATCTAGAGCTAATCCCCTTTTCAGTGCCGAGACAAAGGATTATCTCCACTCCACTCCACCCTGAGCAACAAGTCCACACAGAAACAGGATTGCTTGCTACACCCACCTTGGCCACTTAACGTGATGTTTAAGCCAAAGAGAAAAAGCCAGGATATTGGATGAACCTTGGCAGCACATTGTTATTTCTCTCAACTACCAGCAGCAAGAAGAAGGGGGCATGGGGGTGGGAAGATAAACACGGTGTGAACAGAGAAGCTCGGTATAAAACAGATCGATTCAGCTCATACGATAAGACACGACCTCCGGATGATGGAGTAGACTTTACAATACGTCGGACAAAACGGTCAATCTACCTTCACTCTGATATATTGATGTTTTGGATCATTTTATCACTCGGATTGAAAACCGTCCTGCTCTGTCTGAGTTGTTTGCACCAGCAAGAAACTTTATTATTCCAACTCCAAGCATTAAACACTCGTCAGCGTTTCACTCATGTTCCTTGTCACTATGGCTGTGAGCGCAGTGGAGGGTTTTGATGCTCACATCTCGGATAGTGACAAAAAACTGCTCGGAGTAACCTGGTCCTCTTTATCGATCGGTCGTAAAATGTTGGTGTGTCTACCATAAACGGTGATTAGTGTGTTGAAGACATACGAACAGTGGTGTTGACTAGCTTCAGTGTTTCCTTTAAGCCTTTGCTTTAAGATTCTTTCTTTAAGATGCTGGGTTTCTTTTTAGCTCATTGAGGACTCTGTGACTTTGTAGCCATCTTAGCTGGGTGTCCATTTCAAAGGAGAACAACTTCAGCACTAACTCATCTCCATTTGTAAACAGTTTGTCCGAGTGTATACTGATGAGTAACTATACCCTTTGAGATGACTTTGGAACCCCTCCAGCTTTATGCAAATGAGCAATCCATAACCCTTTTGAGGTCTTTTTTGTTTTTTTTATTCACATCAGCATGAATGTCCTCAATTGCAAACTCAAACTGAGTGTTTTTTTTTTTTTTACGCATCAAAGTAGCTCTAGCCCACACCTCCAGTCTGGTACCATTGTTTGGACTCCAGGCTGTCCAACTCCTGACTCCAATTAGTGTTTGTTGATGTCACTAACCGAGGGGTTTGCATACTTTTCCTACCTAAACTTTATGTGCTTGCTTAAAAACTTAACTTACATTTTCTTGACATTGTAATATGTGCAGGAAAACTTTAGTGGAAAACTCTAGAGAGCAAACCCGGGTTTAACCTACATTTAAGTCAAAACTATTCCTTGACATGATTAATATCTATTGATTTTTATGTGTTTTGATGCCTTTCAGTTCTCTCTTTTTGAGGCAGATGGGAAAAGAAAAGAGAAGCAGGAGAAATAGTTGAGCTTGAACGGAGCTGTCAGTTAACTCCTAGACTGTAGGTACACACAGAGGACTGAGTCAACCACAATTAAACAGCTGACTGTTACAGGAGTCTCCTTAGTAGGCCTGAAACCGAAATAGCAGTGTAATTCTGAGCAATCATATCACCACTGAAAAGGAAAGACTTGAGGCAATAAAAGCACCAGAAAATGTTCAATTATCTGATTCTGTAACAGTTTAAAATGCACCATCCCACCTGTGGGATGTTTTTCTTTTTTTGGTCTTGGTTGCACCACTGTAGGTGTGTTTTTGGATGTTGTGTTCTCACAACCTTGTTCAAATTGTACATAATTTGAAAGCTTGAGTAAGGCTTGTAATACTCGGCTCAAAATCTTGAAATCTTGAACGCATTTGAAATCGAGTTGCTGCACACGAGGAGAAACTTTACAGATGTTCTGTCCAAGCTCAAATATCCACACATGACATGATTTGAAAATGATGGATTATTATTATTATCATCATTATTATCATCATCATACAGGTCACCAATAAGATTGTGGTCCAGAGGGAGGCAATGTACTGCCTCGTGCATGTGCAACTGCTTATTTCACTATGCAGCGAGAAAAGAAAGAAGATTTTAAAGATTATAACTGTCAGTTTCAATATGTCAACACCAACATGCTAGCAAACAATAACCTCAAAGGCCAAAATATTAATGTTGCCTGGCAACACCATCATTTGGTTGTAATCCTCCCAATTTTAACTCCTATCTATCAAACATGGTTGATATTCTTGTGGTGACTCAGACGAGTCTCCAAACAGCTCAGGATGACTGAATCTGTAAACCCCTCACATGTTCACAGTTAATCTGGGAAGGGCATTAGTACTGACAACGGTCCACCACCAGATCTCTCCTCCGACTGTTGGGACGTGTGGTTCAGGGTGAAATCAGCCCCCGATTTCTGTTGTGTCATTGCTCTGTAAGTCTCCTGATTGTATCTGTGCAAATGATTTAAGGGTCCCCATCTCATAGTAATCCCATTCAAGTTAAAGGAAAAAAAGGAGTTGTTTAGTATATAGTATACAAGCTGTTGTTCATCCAAGTCAGGAAAGTCTCTTTGACACTGGACTTTCACACACAAGGAAGAGTTCAACTGGCGATCAGGGGGATTTGAGTGAGTCGACAATTTTTTTTAGGTTAATGCAGATTCTTTTTTCTGAGATAACTTAAGCCGACAACATATTTGTAATATTCTCTTTAGCAAAACTTCTCGTTCTTCTTGCGGTTACTGACTTTTTGTAATATTACCACCATAGTTCTCTGCACTGGCCAAAATCACATTTCTATATTAGCGGATTTTCAGGCAAAGAGGAGCCTTTGAAGAAAATACAGAGAAATTGCTTCTTGTTATTTTTCAGCATCATGCTGCTATAATCATTCTCCTGGTAAATTCTTAAATGAATTCTCTGTCCTTTTTGTAAGGAAACAGGAAGAAAGGGTTAGAGGAAAATTTAACCGTTTGGGGAAAAGTTGCCACAGAAGGATCTAAGAGGAAATGTTTTCTCTCCTCATTCCTCGGAAAAGTAAATATTCCCTCCTCTGAGGTAGACAGGACAGAGCTGCCTGTCAGAGCGTGATATCGTGATATGAAGTATAAAAGCTGAGGTGCACAGAGAGTTCAGTCAGTCACACTTTCTTTGATTAACTGCTGCTGGACTGTGAAACCATGAAGGGCCTTACAAAGCAAGGAAAGAAAAGCCACAGTCTGTCTGTAACACTTTCAGACCTACAGTACTGGGAGGGGGTCTAAGGCCAAATTGGAGCAGAGCCCTGTCCAAGATCATGTCAGGAGGGAGCAAGAGATGTCAATGCAAAAAGCAAGACTTTTCTTTCTCTTTCATTTCAACTACAGCAACCTTAAAGGGCCTTGGCCTGTTATGATGCAGTGGATCTGATCTCTAAGTTTGTGCGATACTGATCTCTGACAGGCAGGCAGGTTACTTCTGTTGTGTTTTTACCTCAGTTGAAAACAACATTATGCAACAATAACATTTATATTCATGCGACAAATAGAGAGCAGTGTTGATGTCCTGAAATATTGATTACAGGAGGATTTTGTCCTCGGCCTCCATTTAGAGCTGCACAAAAATTATGCAGCCACTTGTTTCATTACCCAGATCATTGGGAGCAGATGTGAGGATCAAATAATTTATGTTTACCAGCCAATCTTGTGAATGCTGGGCTTCATATATTCAGCAGTGGCTACATGACTCACACCATGAGATGCTGTAACATTTCTGTTTTGATAAACAATCAATTTTATACAGAACAGAAAAGATAGCGACACCACGTTAACTGAAATGGTAAATCAAGCAAAGACCTGATTATCAAATTAAGTTTAACAATGTCGTGAACAACGCTACACTGACGGTATGTGATAGTAACCAAGTTTTAAAATTATTTAAGCTCACTTCAACTTGTATAATGATGTATGTATTATTGTTCTCCAGGTTAAGCCACAGCTGATTTTTGATGTAGATCAGTGTGAAGAATCAGTGTGTAAACATGCTGTATTCTGAGGCTTTTTCTGTCAGGCAACAACATATAAACAGGTATATTGTATCTCATATTATTGTGTAATGTCAACATACACTGACACTGTATAGTAACTACTCCAGCACTGGATTAATGAAAGCACCAGACAGGTCCAGTCACTTGTAAATACTCACTTAACAACAACTGATTTGGCAAAACACATTTATTATACATGCTCCAGGTTGCCTTGTTGACTGTTAATGAAAGTCAACAAGGCTCTCCCCCCACCAAAAAAAGTAGTCTAATAAATCATTATAAACATGGCGTTGTGTTCAGTGATGTGTAAACGGTTCTCAGGCAGTAAAGCCTCAGTCTGGATATTAATGCTACATCATCCTCATCAATTAGAAATTCAGGTTGCATTGACACTGGCCAATCATAAAGGGCCCTGTGGCGCTAATGGCAGTGATGTCTCTGCTGTCTTTATTGCCATTTCCTCTTGCCCTCATTAACAGAGGGTAAATGGTTGTTCATCCCAAACCAGACTCTCTGGTGTATCATTACATGCGACTATGTCAGGAGCCATCATTTGCCTCTACGCTGCTTTTTTACAGTGTTGAGCCCAACAAATACAAGCGAAATCAGTTTGAAACCGAGAGATGCACCAGCCCTTCGAGGCAGCTATATTTAGATGCATTTGGGCACTTGGCTGAAAATTTTGGGTTAAGAAAGCAACATTTAATCTGTGGAAAGCCTCTCCAAAGTAGATGTGCAGTGATTTTAAATAAATCTGTGTCATGTGTTGATTTTTTTTTGCAGAGAAATTTCCTCAGACAGATCAGAGGATGGTGGTTTCACATCCCTCATTTCTGTGTCACATATAAACTCAATCAAGTGGTGCTTTATTTCACCTAAGATTTTGATTTCAAATAATTCATTGTGCATATTTATTTTCACTTATTTTTATTTTACCCTTATTTAACCAGGAAAATGACTCCATTGAGATTAAAAATCTCTTTTACGAGTGTCCTGGCCGAGACAACAGTCATTTACATTCACACTAATAACATACACGTAAAACACAGTGAGACACAATGAAAGCAAGAAAAAACACAAAACTAAACACCATCAATGATTAAAAAGTTAAAACAAAAGCGTAATCTGCAGTGATCCCAAAAGTATGTGCATTCTGATTTACCATTTGACCATTTAAAATGTCTTTAAAAGCATGTAGAGACACTACAAGTCACTCCAAGCAGCTGGGGCAACGTACTTTTTTCCCCAGCTCCGTTCTGACTTTGGAAACAGATAATATCAAAAAGTCCTGTGATTGGAGATTATACTTATTTGAGTTGTTCCAAGATAAGTATACTTGTGTATATATAAGGGAACCAGACCCAGAAAACATTTGTAAATGAAAACATACCTGATTTAGTCTTCTTGTGGACAAATCAGACCAACCAACACGAGCATATAAAGAAGCTAGTATTTTGGAATTTGTAATAAACCGCAGACTACTATGGTGAACAGTATCAAGGGCACGCAAACATTTAGAGGAAGCATTCATATAGACAACATCTCCATAATCATCCGATAACTGACATAAAGGTAGCAGCCACAATTTTCTTTTACATAACACGCTGTCACACATTTTGACAAATAACATACATTGGAGAATATGAACAGTTCTTGTATGTAGATAATAATGATATTCAGCATCAATATCAATTGCTGGAAATCCTCCCGTGTGTTTTTGAAAATAGGTAAACCTACTGAGACTTGGAGCGGGTGGGTTATAGCTAAACAGAAATGTCACAGCATGAATATACAACCATTTCATTGGCGCTGCTGAAATGATATCAAGGGAGGAGAGGGAAGCTGTATTGTTCACCCAGGCCAGAGGAATGGAAGTCCAGAGAGCCAGTTTTTCATCCTGTCTTGTGGCACTGTGCACCAGCAGGTTCATAATAGCCGTAGTTAATGAGGGCTATGATATACCTCCACCACTTTATTGGCAGGACTTGGATTCTTTCCTTGTGCAGAAACCCATTATTCACTGTAAAAGAAGCCCTGACTCCAAACAAGCCTAATGCACTGCATCTGTGATGACAGAAGAACGTGACCACATATGATAGAATAGAAACAGGAAATTCCATTTACTCCTATATGCAGCATAATGATAAAAGGAATAGTTGTGCTGGAAGATGATGGGTTTGGTGTGTGAGTGGCTCGCTCGGCTCGGAATAAAACCACATTTGTGACCTCATCATGCGTAAAAGGAAGATGCCAAATAATATCACAGTGGACGTGAGCGCCATGCAGTGTGTGTTAATAGTTTTCAAGTATGTATGTAAAATACTTTTTTTGTGGCTTTGTGTAACATTTCAAGAGGTTTATTCTGGTTGTTGTTCTGGTCCATATGGGCTGTGAAGAGATTGCCTCTTAAAGTAATTTCAATGTAAGTGATAGGGAGGAGAAGGGACAAAATCCATAGTCCTCGCTCTGTGCAGTAAATAAATAATGTACTCGAAAGCTGAAGCTAATATAACGCTTCAGCAGTCTGAGTCAGACAAAACAAGTAGGTATCCTCCAAAGTTTAGTCTTTTTAATGCCAAACTATCTGGATGTGAACCTTTTCTTTTAGAGTGGTAGCTGCTGGTCTGTCAGTGAGGGGAAGCTCAATTTCAGCCTACATCATAAGATTTGTCCATACACCCATACACCCACCCAGCCTACAGTATGAATGAATGAATGGACTAAAAAACTATATTAAACTCAAAGAAGGAAATGTGAGAATTGTGTTTAACCGAAACAAGGAAATGTTATAATTGTGTATTTATCAACAGTGTATAACATGTACAATGGAAATGGGTTGTATTATCAAGCAAATACCAAGAAATGGGCTGCAGTTTTTCTCTTGACTTCACTTGCACAGTCCACAATGGGACCGAACTCAACAATGCCCCGGTGCCGGTGTATGTTTCAGAATAGCTGTCAATCAAAAAGGGATTGAGCCTTTAGACATATCCTCCAATCATCATGCAGAAGAGTCCAGGCCCCGCCCACTGCTCCATTCGCTCCCAGAGATGCTGAGCATCTGTTGGAGGAACAAAATCGCAGCAATCATCCAATGACTGTCCAGTGTCGCTGCAGGGGAAAAAAATGATTCTG
>OMNW01001717.1:10528-23652 GCA_900303245.1 Selene dorsalis | reverse complement strand
CAGATGACACTGTGATCTGAAGGTGACAGGATCTGATTGAGGGGGGGCCACGACGGAGTGTCACACAGGAGGGTGTGCAGACGTTTGTACTGTTTCTTGGACTGATGTTTCCTGCGCAGCAGCCGGAGACAGTTGAGGATCCCCACGTCAATTAGCAGCTGGAGAACAAACACAGACATCCCGTTAACAAGCTCTGTCACCACAGTTTCACAGAGTGTGTGTGTGTGTATCTGCTGATAATGGAGATGGACAATAGGACTGTTTTAGACCAAGCACAGGTGTTTTTAATAAAGCTGCTAATGATGGCTGGCTGTGCTGTATTCATATATTGGGCTGTGTTTCAGTTAAGATCAATACAATCTAAATATTTCAATTTTAAGTTGTACAACTGGGTGTTAGTCACATTGAGAAAAAAAAGACAATATTACATGTTACATGAATAAAGTTATGATATTTTGAGAAAAAACAAAAAACTTTTTTTAAAGAATATTCCAGACAACCAGTAAAACAGGTGAAGGGACAGTGTAGCCTCATGTTTGTCTAACAATATGCAGCCTCCTGCATAGACTTTTCAATGTCCAAAAAATGGATAATGTATAAATGATAACTTATTTATGAACTCTATGCTTAAGTATAACCTCGCAGGAGGCTCCGTGTTCCTAATTGTTCTTCCCCTCTGATATTTCTCCTCTAAAATGGCAGCTTACTTGAAATAACAATTGTTTTCTCACAATATTATGACTTTTTTCTTGAAATATGACAACTTTATTCTCATATTCCGATTTTTCCCTTGGGGTGGTCCTAAAAGTTCATCTGATGCAGAGAGTAGACTCTGCCCCCACATCTATTATACTGCATGTGTGAAATTAAGTCTGAGTCTTTAATTTTTGATTTTTGATTCCTTGAAAACATCAGGTACCATAATAATAACAGTCAATGTACATTAACAATAAAAACAATGATACGTGTAAAAGAAAGCTGAGTGCCTAATTTGGAAGGAATCTATTCTGTAGCTCCCACCCAGCCCAGCCAGATGAACAAGTCTGTGTGCATTTTTGTGTAATTGCAACCAAATGTCAATCAGTATCTTGTGCACTGGTTGTTCAGTTTGGAAAAAAAAGGCTCTGAGGGAGAAGTGATCAAACAGTGACAGCGCAGAATCACAGATGGCTGTAAACACACAAACCTCGGCAAGTATCAAGTCAGTGATCACGACAGGAGCTTCGAGGAGAAGGTGAAATACTGAGCAGAGCTGGCATGAGAAAACCAGCAGTGACAACAGCGAGATAAACGCTGCCTACTGTACTGCTATGATTGGATGTCCCTAGTTGAACAGATGCTGCATGAACACTGCAGCGATGCTGAGAACTGATGACACAGATGATGACAATCACCTCAAGTGAGATCGATGCACAGAATCTCAGAGCGACACAAGCTCCATGGTGTCATGGTTGTCGTGGTTGCCGTCATTTAAATTTGATTATAATTTGTCCTAAAAGGGAATTTTACACTCACCTCCACAACAAAACAGATGAGGAAGTTAAGAGCAGCCACAGCGACGAGCAGCATCTTGTAACCCATATCAGTGATGTTGTACAGTTCAAGGATCTGGCAAAGCGCAGATGTGGGATACAACGCCAGCCAAGTCATGACGGCAAAGAGGACCAACAGTAAACAGAGGAAAATCACTGGAAAATAAAAGACAAAAGAAAAACATATCACCTTTGAGCTCAGAGTCCTTAAGTGATAATAAAATCCATCATCTCCAGACATTTCTCACCATTGTAGTAGAGAGGTTTCTTGTGAGGGTAGCCCTTTGTCACCACCACAGCCATGATAATGTACTGGAAACCTGACAAGGAAAACACACTGGCGTCCTCCATGTTGGGCAGATTGGCTGTCCCAAACAATGTTGAATTGAGTGGAATATACCTGAAATAATACAGGAGATGAAGTTGAGCAGTGCATTAGATATGTGCACAGGATGTCATCTGTATACACAGAGGATGTGGTGATGGTGTCCTTGTTACTGACCAGTCCTGTGAGGTAGTGATGAAGAGTGCAGCCAGCTGGCCCAGGACGATCATGCAGCCGTGGATGAAGAGGCTGCCCAGGACGGGCAGGGCCAGCAGGCTGGCTGGAGGTCGACTGGGATGCAGGTGGTCACTGGGGCCTCCTTTTCCCATGAAGATAGCCAGCGGGGTCACCAGAGCCATGTCAGTGAACAGGAACTGCATGTCAGCCAAGCCCGTCTTCACCTGGACACACACAGTAAGAGGTCACACTTCACTGTCTGATCATTAATCAAGATGAGGGTCAAACTGTCATC
Source organism: Selene dorsalis (assembly GCA_900303245.1). NCBI lineage: Eukaryota > Metazoa > Chordata > Actinopteri > Carangiformes > Carangidae > Selene > Selene dorsalis. The sequence goes on along the minus strand of OMNW01001717.1, from coordinate 21,323 downwards.
CTCAGATCAGTTAGAATAACCCAAATAAACCAATCCTCTGAATATGTCATTATTATATTCATTATAAGTCTACAGTTATTATATTTATTGCAAGATGGTATTGATTACTGTCATCTTCAGTCAATCACATGTTCATGTGGGTTGTTATAATTTATTCAATAATTTCACCAATAGTTTTATTTTGTAAATGTAGTCTACGCAATCATTAATATTGACAGGCTTTATATTTTGAATTGGGGGTTACATGTATATATATTTTTTATTTCTGTTATACTTGTAAGTGTGGAATGGAGCGTTCATCTACTACTCATTGGTTCATGCTAAAAGTTGACTGGACAGACCTACAAATGAAACATGGCCTGCTTTGACATTGAGTGTGTGTTGAGCTCTGATACTGATACTCACTGTGTACAGGATGAGCACAGAGCAGAACTGGATGAGGCTGTACAGAGCCATGTACCTGAAGAGACTGAAGGAGGTGACCAGAGAGCATCGGCCCTCTCTGCAAACACAAGAAAGAAGTGTTGTCTCTTCTGGCCCTCAAAGACTTCTCCCACATCTAACACGAAGCTTTGACACTATTCACTGCCCTTGCTTTCTCACCTGATGAGCAGTGGCACACAACTGATGTCCTCAGTTTTGGACGTGAAGGGTGAAGCGACTGAGGCCTCAGCTTCAGAAAGGGAGACCCCGACATCAGCAGCTCTCAAGGCCCCACAGTCATTGGCCCCGTCCCCACACATGCCCACCCGGTAGCTGCAGTAATAAAAGGGGAGCATTACACTTAGGGCACCTTTGGCTGGCAGTGACACGTAGTTAAAATAAATAAATTCTCAGTTTGTGCGAGTCAGTGATGGCATGCTTTAAGACTAGATATTTTCATGTTTTTGTGTATTCAAATGGTTATGTGGACTTATATGGGCTTATTTTATTATATTTGTGTAATATTCCATCCAGTATTCTGACAATAATCTCAGAACAAAATTATACCTCAGTTTTCCCTATCTAACGGTTAACCTGTCAAGTTAATAGGATTTGATTTCCCTTGATACTCAAGTCTCTGAAGATCTGCTCCCAGTAAATCCCATCAGTATGTTCTATTTCCTGTCTGTTATTTGTGTGTTTCCATTCTTCCTCTTTCTGTTTGAACTCACTTCAGTTTCTGCAGCTCCTTCACCAGCTGGGTTTTCTGGTCAGGAGTCATGCGCGCAAATACTGTGGCTCGCACCAACACCTGGAACGACAACGTATCAAACAGAGGCAGCTGTAATACCGCAGACTGAACCAAATAATAATGTAATTTAATCACCGTTCCATAGTTAGCGCACTCCATTGTCAGAGCATTTCTGCTGGGATTACACATCTTACATTACCTTTGGCAGATACTCTGGGAAGTGGTCACACAGGGCAGCGAAGGACTTGCCGCTAATGGCCAAGTGATATCCAAAACCACCCTGGTACAGGCCCTGAGAGCAGAGGCAGAAACATCACTAACAGCAACCACAATTTGAAATTTTATTAGAGGATAGCCCCTTGAGATGGATCATCTCCTCTTCCGCCCCTTCCTTTCATCCTGATGGTATGAAAAAACTACTCAAGTGTCAAATGAGACACAACCAAAGCCTTGCATATATAAATGTTTGCATTCAGAAATCAGGATTAGGGTTAGTAGAGGTTAGGGTTAACTTTTACTAGCATGGTTCATGCTATAGAGACAGTGGGTCTCAGTGGGATCTAATTTCAAAATCACTGGTGTCTGGTCTAAGGTGAACGTCAGCAGCACAACTACAAAAACTACAAAATATCCACAGTGTGCCGAAAAATCCCAATTTGACAGAACCACGATTCATCTTCCTCCTCTTCCCAGATGTTTAAATATGCTATGCTATATGAGGTGCACTGAACTGTCATGGTGTATGTGTGTGTCTGAGCAGGACCCACCCTGGTGATGACCTCCACGGAGCTTTGGCCGGCCGTTGTTGCATCATCTTCCAGGGTGAACCTCAGGGTGGGAGGGGACTGGGTGGTGTGGGGGGTGGCGTTGACAAATATCACCTTCTCATCACATCCCACCATCCCACAGGTTTTGGCTACATTGACTGCTGTTAAAATGTTGTCACCTATGTGAAGAAGGAAAAAATAAGAATTGAGCCAACAATGAGTTTTAAATTCAAAACATCTTTATCATGAAGGGAATCTGATATATAGAGCAGACGAAAATAGAGAAAATGATGCTTTCACGTAAAAAAAAAAAAAGAGGAACACTGCCACTAAATACCCCTCACCAGTAACCATGACGCTGCGGAGGTTTGCCAGTCTCATGGTTCTAATAACCCTGGGACTTTCTGGCTTTACCAGGTTCTTCATCATCAGCAAGCCCAGAAAGTGCATGTCTTTCTCCACTTCCTCTCTGTGGGCAGACACACAGCTGCATTACCACACAGAGCTATCTTTTGTATCTGTAACATCGAGCTGTGGTTTCGGTGCCAGATAAGAAGCCAGAGATGCAAACTGGGTTCTCACCGTTTAATGTTTGTGAAGTCAGTGTTCCTGTCCAACGGTTTATAGGCAAGTGCAAGAACCCTGAGGCCTTCACTGGAGAATCTGCCCAGTTTGCTGGAGAACTGTGAAGGAACTGTGAGTAGAATACATGTTAAGGAATGACACAAAACCATTGATGGTCTATTCACATTTGAGAAAAACTGCATCTACATGAATCTGTGCAAAAAATATTTTATTCACAGTCACTAAAACTTCTCTACTGCAGTTGTTTTTACACTTTAAATGGATACATTTGCATAAAGCATCCATTAAAAATAAGTGATCTTACTTTGATGTTTAGTTATGATCAATAACTTACTGACCTGTTTCTGCTTGGCAGAGGCTCGCAACCATCTCAGGTGATCCTTTGATGAAAGCCAGAGCTGAGTGACCCCCCTGGGCCACTGTGACCACACTCATCCTCTGCAGGGCCGAAGAGAAGGGAAACCTTTGCACAATGGCCACTGCCTCGCCTGTGGACTGACAAGAGAAGAATGAGAGTTAATAACTGAAAACTATAAACAGATATTGACTTTTTTTTTTATAGCTCATGAGTTAAAAGTTTTTCCAGAGAACAAAGTGGGGACACAGTAAACAAAGCACAATCCATATCTGTTCAAGAGAATTACAGTGGTTAAGATGTTGTTCACTTTAATAACACCTATTGATCAGTTTACATGGGACTGATGGCAGCGACACTCACAGATGCCTGAGCTTGGAGCTGTTGAGTAGGAGGTCTCATAACGGCCAAAACTTTGTGGCCTCCAAACTCCGCATCCAGCAGCCTCCCATCCCCCTCTGGCTCTTGGTGGATCTGTAAGTAAGAACCAGAGTCTTCATTGATCCTCATTGGGAAATTAGTTGATTCTCAGCAAAGAACTGGTAACATGTCTGAGATAAGTAAAAAAAAAACAAAAAAACATTTCCTGTCAATATCACTAATACTATCAATAAAGACATTATTGGCCCAAAAATATTTAATATGTAAGATAGAAACCAGCTGCTTTACATTAAGGGTATTTGGCAATTCAATGTGAGATGAAATGCTTACTCATGCTTAGATGAGACTTAGCATTGAAGAGCTTTGCCTTCATTTAATGAAAATGTTTTTTTAAATATTAACATTACAGGACGCCTGAGTGGCTCGCCTGATGGAACACACAATACAAGGCCTAACCGCAGCAGCCATGGGATCCAGTCTGACACAGCCCTTTGCTGTATGTCATCCCCTTCCTCTCTCTCTCCCTGCCTTTCCTATCTCTCACTGTGTATCTAAATAAAGTCAAAAATTATATTTGTAAAGAGCATAGTAACGTATCACAAAGTATTGTTTACTCCATTAGTACCATAAGTCACTTATTGAACAGATAATCAAACAACATCAAGTCCTAGTCAAGTTTTCCTTGAAGTAAATAAAACAAGCTTTATATGATCATACCCAACCAGTAGACTCAACCATCTTGAGCTCCAGAGGGTCTCCAAGGGGCTGACCTTGTAGCAGTGTCACAGTGTGACAGCAGGCCAGGCCTGAGAGCATTGGCCCCAGGGGCAAGAGACTGGGTTCTGGGACCAGCTCTGAGAAGCCAGCAGGTCCCCCCTCTATCACTCCCCACACATCCAGACCCTCCTCTGTCAGGGTTCCTGTCTGTTAAAAACATAATGAACGGTCAATGAATGGAGTGGTCATGATTGTTTTCCACATCCACAACAAACCTCATCCTCACCTTGTCAAAGCAGAAGAGTGAGATCTTGCCGCAGACGTTGATGCGTGGCGGACTGATGCAGAAGACGCCCTGCTTCTTGAGCCTGTTCTGTGCGTAGATGGTGCCAGTGGTGATCGCAGCAGGGAGAGCAGGAGGCACGGCAATGGTCACAATATCCAGGCTCCTGATCACCAGCTCCACCCAAGTGGCCTGAACACACAGTCACAATTCAGTCACACTGAATCTGCTGCTCTATCTGCTGCTTTTATCCAGTAAAGAATATATAAAAATGTACTGTCAGGTTGCAGAATGCTTCAGTGCACCATAGCACTTACATTGGATCTGTAGAGGATGATGAAGCTATAAACAGTGCCAAGGAGGGCTGAAAAAGAAGAGTCAAAAGGCTTCAAATTCAGTCGCTTCCTGTATGGCTCTCACATTTAAACACAGGTTTACATACACTCGATAAACTACATACACCAGATACAGATCTTACCAAGTAAACCTAGAACAAGCAGGAACTTGATTGCATCTTGGTAGAAGCGGAAGTTGATTGGCTGTGGATACAGGATGGAGCTGACCAGGTTTCCTTTGGCTGTGAAAAACCCTGAGGATGAGAATAAGACAGAACTGGTTTGACTTTCCTGTTTGCTTGAAAACATGTCTGAGACTCCATGCTGAATGCATTTACTTCATCATAAAACATAATGGCTACCACATAAAATATGTAATTTTCCTGTCTCAGGTCGTCACTTTTCTCTACTCACCAGTGTTTGTAACCACAGCGACAGCACCCCTGCCTCCACCTTTGGCCTGGATGAGCTGGGTACCACAGAAGAGAGTGTGCCTACGCTCAGTCTCTGAGCTGTACTTGCCCTCACCAGCTGGCAGCGGGGTTTTAAGCACTGGGACACTTTCACCTGGAACCCGGAAACTGGTTAATACACTTATACACCAAACAAGGTTTTTTTGTACATTTACTGTAGTTTTTGTTTAAGTTTTCTGATCTAAACCCCAAAGCCAAAGTGAAAACTGCTGCAACACAACTACCAGGTCAAACTCTACTTCATATACAGATGTATATGTATTTTGTGGTGTTACTCTGTGATCATGGTATTTCAGCAACACAAAGAGGAGCAAATAATCTGCCCGGTGTTGGCAGCGTTTGGGTTTGTTGATCACCTGTGAGCATGCTCTCGTTTACTAGACACTCCCCAGCCAGGAGGGCAGCGTCACAGGGCAACAGTAGACCTTCCTGGGGGATGATCAGACAGTCACCAGGGACCAGATCGACTGAGCTCACACACTCCTCGGCTGAGAAAACACACAGAGACAACAGGGAATGAATACTCTGTCAGAGAGCTTTAAAGCACAGAAGCAGCCTGGTTTGGCTTTGCTCGGTCCAATGAAACAAAATGGATGAAACCTTATTTCTCAATTGTTTGCCCTCATGACCACAGATTGTCACCCAGCATCCTTCCATATATTCACTGTTACTGAATGTTTCTCCTAATAAACAGCATAGCAGTGGGGAGAACTAGTGTTCACTTTCCTCAGAGCTGCAGCTTCAGCAGGCTGGAGAGAGTACATACACAACTCTGTTGGGTTTTGCCTCCAGGGAGGAACTGTGACACAGGTTGAAGCTGCTCTGAGGAGTTTTTAGTAAACAAACGTGTGTACTTTCAGTGTTGCTGAACAAAGCCCCCAAGAATGTAAAATTCCTCATTAAATATTTGCAAAGCTGATTTAGTGAACGTTTCAACGCCTGCATTGTTTACACCTACATTGTCTTTTTTTGTAATGACTGTGTTGGCCTCAAATAAAATTCCTACTTAAAACAACACAGCCCTAAAGCAGTGCTCAAAAACCTTTAATGACAGTTACTGCCTTTGCTCTTTTCTATTATGTATTTGAATGCATTTCAATCAAAATGTGTACAGTTATTCATTTGAACTAGTAATATGTGCACTAGTATAATACAGTAATTCACCGTTGTTAATTGCTTTTTCTTTGCACTGATAGTTTCTCATCACAATGTCAGTGTCTTTCCCCCAATGTGAACAGTTTTCTTTGCACTGGTTCATTTTGTACTCTGTGTGCCCTCTGAATTGAGCACCACTTTAGTTTACTGATTTGAATCCTATATTCATGAAGGTAATAATAAGGATAAAAGATTTTAGAAAGTACAGAGAGTTTCTTATTTAACTAGATGAGGAATTTTGGAAGATACAGTTTGTGGTGCCGCTCCTTGCTCATTATTTATGTGAAAAATCTTGCAAACTGCGTCCCAGAGATAACTGTAACTGACCTGTTGACATTGAGGAATCTGCTGTCTAAAACAGCGCAGTGTCACTTCAAAAATCAAGTCCATTTCAACCTTGTCACTAGCCCCTCAACTGCTCAGGAAATCAAAGCTAATACAGGTCAAACCGCTCTCGCCTTGTTCCTTTAGCCGACCTAAACCATTCCTGTGCCAAGTCTTAACAATGCCTTCACTCCTGGCTCAGATGACTCTGCAGGAAATGCAGGTATTGGCTCTGATTCGCAGTGATGAAAACAAAGAACCTGAGTGAACCCAATAGTTTTTACCCCTTCTCCTGCTGTAACATCTTTCAGAGCAGATTCTGTAAGCACCACCCGTCACCTGCCCGGCTCTGTGTTGTGAAACCAAAGGGCTTCATTGTATAAACATTAATCAGATTTCAAATGGACAAAAAACATTTTCTGAAACTGCAGGATGTTCACATTGAAAGAAGCAAAAACTCACCTCCTGAGTTTCTGCGTACTGTAACATTTGTGACCAGCCGGGCCATGTTGTGAAGAGTGATGCTTTGCTGTGGAGTGATGTCAAGTTAGAGTCATATACTGTCATCAGCACCACCACTTAGACTTAAACATGTCAGAATTTATAAATCAGATAAAGTGTTCCACTGCAGACTCACCTTGCGGGTCTGGTACAGAGAGATGCTGATAGATAAAATTGAGATTAACAAAATACACAGGGCGTACAAATAATAATTATCAACCATCCACAGGGTGATGCTGACGAACTGGAACACATAGAAGGGGTTGAGGACCTAAAGAAGCAAAGCGAGAGAGGGACAGAAAAGGAGAGGAGCTGTCTCAATTTCACACGTAGATTTCAATCATATAAAATTTATCTGAATCCGTGTGAAAGACGGCAGCGATTTCAATCTCACCTCCTCAAACAGGAGTTTAATATAAGGCTTCACAGGCACGTCGATTTGGTTGGGCCCATAAATTCGTCTCCTGAAAGAAGTCATGTCATGAATCACCCAGCGGCTCCCACTGAGATTAAAGGGTCACTTTATTTCTCACATTTGTGCATCATTTCCCACCTCAAGCTCTGCTCCAGGTGACTCAGTCCCTTTTGGAAGCCATACAGATCCCTACAGGTCCAGTCCTCATTGAGGACACTACACAGAAGAGAGAGAAAATAAAATGTCCATTTATTAAAATCAAAATTCTGATTATTCTTCAGCTGAAGCAACAAGTGTGTAGACACATTTCCAAAGTCTGCGTTATGGTTTTTTCTTGGACCTAACTTTATTGATTGGGCATCTGAGAAGGCAAATGTTGCTAAAAAGGTGATTTAATCTGAACACACAGGGTGAAACTATCAGCTCAGTGACTGGCTCTGTTTTTATTTGTTTCAATACCTAACACGACAGAAAGCTCCCTTCCTGTCCAGCCAGACGTAGCGCAGCCCTTCAAACGCGTAGTAGCGCAGCAGAGTTTTCTGTAACATAACGGAGGACATGTTCGGTCAGGGAAAGGTCATGCAGCACGTTATTCTATTCAACACAACTGTTCCCTTTTTTCTAACCTCCTCCTTGTACAGCTGGACTGTATCTCTCCATTCATTGACCTCCAGCTCTCCCAAAACCTCCAAACTGAATGGAAAAAAATAGTAAAAAAGTAACAGTTTGAACAATTGAACAATAAAGGTTTAAGATCATGCTGTCAGTGAGTAAGGACGTGGATCTTACCTGCCATCCTCCACCTCTTCTGTGAGGACCTCCACCACATGCTGCTGTCCAAAGGCATCCTGAAAAAGAAGATTTTATTTTTAATTTAACCTAAATGTACATAACAAAAACAATTCATGAACAGACAGTCCTATGTGTAGAAATGTACGCACAATACAACAACACAATATAAATAACATCTGCTCAAACCACTTCACCACCAAGCACCCCATGTGATTAACTTTGTTGCACAGCAGTTTATCTGACCAATAATATAATATAATTATCCTATCATATAATAAATTCACTTTCAAATAGGGCCTTTGCCAGTTAATAGGTATGAATGCATGTCACTTCTTTATGACAGAGAGGACCAACCAACCTTCTTGTTTAGGGTGGTTGGTATATTATGAATGCATCTGTGATTCCTGGATTTTAGAGAGGAAGCATCTAATACAGTGCATCAGAGGACAAGAGAAAACCCTGCAACAGATATGGTCCGTCTGGCACTGACATCACTGTTCTAGGTGATCAGATGTGATAAGAGTGAGGTAACAGATACAAAACAAGCTGTAGAAGCTTCGGAGGTGGATGTTTGCCAAAATGACAACTGTGTACAAAGGAATATGTTAATCAGCTGCACCCTGTGGATACACTTGAATGAAACAGATGGAAAGCAGCTTGTATAATAAACACTGGTCACAAAAGAGTGAAACAACATGGAGGTATTAACTGGAATCTGACTGGAGTGCATTTTGAAAGTGAACACTTCAACTGAAGCAGGTAATTGCTAAAATTGAGTTCCAGTGTACACAAAAGATATTACAAGTACACTGTGTTCCCTGTGTATTTCATTTCTTCCTGACATGAAAAATAATCTGCAACAGTATTTTAGACATCATCAACACAACAGCTCAGTAACGTCTTTCAAGGTTAGAGCAGCACTCTAAATTACAAATGAATATGTTTTATGATGGACAATACCAGGCCACTTTCAGCCATTCCGATTATTTCTCTTAATGTGTGCTTAACTGATCAACAGGCCATAAAGCCAGGTGCCTAGCAGGGTTCAACTCAGAGTAGGAACAATTTTATTTTCTCACGCGTATTAGCAGAATATTTGCCAGAGCTGGAGGGCAGGAGCAGCAGCGGGCAAGGACACCGAGCTTTGGGCGCCAGTGAAACACAATCAGGAGGAGACCCAAGGACAGCACAGCCACCAGGTGACAGAGCCACAGCCGCCAGCGCACCCACTTATACCCCTGAACATCCTGGTGGGGCAAAAGAGTCAGACACTTTCTTCAGATTCAAACAGCACTACAAACTCATTGTAAAACGAGGTCTGGTTCCAATAAGCTGGTTAAGCTCATCAGCACCTGCAATACATGATAATAAGCCACTGTGAAAAGCCAGAATGAGGAAACGGTTTGTTTGCTTTCAACCAAGATTAAAATTAAAATTAAACAGTGTTCAAAACCAGTGGTTCCTCTGTGTCTGTAAATATAACAAATATTACAAGTAACAGGTGTCAACTACTCTCTATACATCTGTTGTCTGTCTGTCCAACAAGATTCTTTACACGGTTTGCTTTTCTTGACTTCATCTAATAATCAGTTGCTCCAATAAGCATCATTTATCTTATCTATCTGTTATATCAGCAGAAACACTATGCTAGTTCTTACCATGTGTGAATCAGGACTGCGGAGGAGATCTCGTGGACTGGGTGATGGGAGTCCGCTCTGCGGCTCCACCACACTTCCTACAGAACAGGTTTAAAATTTCTGTTAAGACAATGGGTCCTCTCACACACGCGCGCACACACACACACACCCACCCTTAGAGTCAATACTATCAAAACACACGTATGACAAAGCTCTGGTCTGTCAATGCTGCAAAGTGCATTAACAAACTCTGGCAGTGTGGGTTAAGCCTGTTTTAGTTTGGATTTGGTGGTGAGGGATGACATGAGGTCTGTAATGGTTTCCTTTCAACTTTACAGCACTATGTTTACAGCCTGGGTCAGAGTGGTTAAAACAACAGCTCTGGATATTCAGCTGTGATGCAGTTCAAGTACAATCCCACTACAAACAACCACAGAGCAAATCCGTTTAGAAAGAAAAATGGCCACAATGCAACAGCCAAAGTAACAACAATTAAGCGAGAAAAAGGAAGATTTACGCGTTGTGTTGACGTCACCATCTTACTACCTGAGTGGGATACACTTAAAGCGCTTGTTATAAACATAAACTTTTAAAGGGCTATATACTGTCTAATAAAGAAAGTACGTCTGCTTTAAACGCTCGTAAAGGTCGTAAATTGCCACAATTGCCAAAGAGGAAAAAACAAATACTGTCAGTACAATGACCAGATGCTTCCGCGTCATACACCTGAAAAACATCGGTAAAATCCCGAGCAATGCAAACTGAAACACCTCTGAAGAGGAAGAGAGCGGGCTTACCGTCAGCTCTACACCATGAATGTAGGATAAGTATATTCCAGTGGAAGGAGGTTTTACAGCAGGTGAGTTTCAGTGCAGCTGTGTGAGACTAAGCTTTCACGCTG
>OMNW01001716.1:1762-23012 GCA_900303245.1 Selene dorsalis | reverse complement strand
GGTGATAACGTCTGTTGCACTCTAAACTTTCTATGACCTCAGCGTATTTATGGAGTGCGAACATGGAGGAACTTCAAGAGCGGCTTAAAACTCAGGATTTAACGTGGTCAGCGTCCAAAACAAAGCGTTGCCGATCCTCAGCATTGATATATTCACTTTGTTTGGACAGATTTCAATAGATTTCTCATATTATTGATCATTGAGGCGTTACCTCTGACCACATGCAGCTTTAGATCTCTGGTTAATCACTGCTAATTCCAGACAGCTCAATTAAAGATGCTGGATCTTCACCAGCTCAACATGCACTCGGTTTGCAGTCTATCTTCCTTTAGAAAGCCACTGATTGAAGGTGCCGTTTGTGTTGTTTGAGCTGTATAATATTATACAGGCAGTTAGCCCAACCCTGACTCATAAAAATGAGGCAGATAACACCTATAAATTCAACTGCACCTTAAAAAACAGACGATGAAGTTGAACTGACACTTCTCTGAAACACAGACCGTCCTATAATAAACTGATGTAGATAACATTTATTACAGGACGGATGTATTATACTACACTGGCCTTAGTCAGGTGTAACCCAATTACTGACTAACAGAAGTTGTTTATCTCTTATTTATGTATTGATTATCTACTTCATCCAATTTTTATCCCCAGATTTTGATTTTTTTATCTTACATGCAATACACAATTCTCTTAGTAACCATTAATGTGCTTAATAAACCCCAGCTACATATAAGTGCTAGGTAAGTTAACCACGATAAAAACAACTGAATAACCTTAACATTGAGCAAATCAGCCTTGACCTAAATTCCTTCAGGCTTGGGCTGTAATGTTATCTCACTTTCATTCATTGATCAAACGGGTTACAGTGCAGATTAAAGGTCGTAAACATACCTGGTGTCACGATTACACAAGCATGACCGTAGCGCCTCCAGCCAATCAAGCGGCTCACTAAGTTTCATGAAGCTCATTAACGTTCATTAACGAAAACCACTCAACTTTGACGCTTTAAAATGTGTCGTCAACTGCTGTTGCTAAAGAAAATACTGCTGGGAGTTGTGTGAAATAAACACACAGTAACACAGGAAGAAATTTACATTCATCTTCAAAATAAGAGCATCAGGCCAGACTAAAGATTAAGTAGACCGTTGCGACTGGCCCTGGCTTGTTTTATTTTATAAACTCAAACCGGAAGTCATTGGGCTGACTCAAGTTAGCTTTCCCCGGGAATCTGTTATGGGCTAGCTGACTTTGACCAGTTTTATCTGAAGGACAAGGAGGAAAGTTTTAGTTCCTAGGTTGTCGGGACATGAACAGACAAGAGAAGTGGGGTCTTATCTCATGAAAGCAGACGGTGCTGCTTGTTTAAACACTGACGGGATCGCTAAGGCCACACTCCGAAGTGCTGCCAACTTCGGCTTCTGACGCGTGACGTTAGCTAATTAGCCGTTAGCTGGCTGCGCTGCTAACGCACAGACACGCAGGGGAAAACAAGTCGTTAAAATATAAGTAAGCCACATTAAAACAGAAGACAGGGCGCAGACAACACTCACCGTGGAAGCTGCGTGATGAGCTCAAGACAAAACAGTAGTCCTCATCCTTGAGGGCCTCGCTAAGGCATCCGGGCTATGAGTCGTTCAAGGACCACATTTACCACAGCAAGTCAAGACGGACTACGAGGAGAGCAGCATGTAACCTCCAGCTGCGCGGAGGATCATGGGAAATGTAGTTCCAACTGTAATCACGCACAAAAACGTGAATGAATCCCAAACAACGGCATGAAATATTTCAATTTAATTCGTTTTTTTGTTGTTTCATTAACTTTTATCAAAAATAGAAAAGCACCGGAAAGAAAATACGAGTGTCTCTTATTAACGTTCATATACAGACTACGATCACACCGCCCACACCTCCCTGACAGCTGCATTAGTGTTGAACCAGCAGATGGTGCTCTGCTCTCATACTTGAAGATAGACGCTTTACTTTTTATGGCATGTACGTCATAGCAAAATAAAACCAGTTTTCTAAAAAAAAAAAAAAGTTTTATCACGATACAATATTATATGGATTGAGGGGACAACAATTTGATGACGTTAGTCGATGTCACAAAGTCTGTTACAATAGGATTCAGTGATCAGGAGACGATATCATCTCCTGATTTAACATAATCACCTCCATTCATATCAAATTACAAAAAGCAACTAAAATATCATTTGACATTTTAATTTCTAAGCTCTACCGGATATTTAAATGAAAAAAGAAAACCGAGAGAACATTAAATTATTTGTTTATATTAAAGCAGGATTTTAGTGTAAACCTTAATCCTATGTAGAGTCTTAAATTATATATTTTTAAGGGGGATCTTGGGAATTAGCCACATACATCTTTGCAGATGAAATATGAAACTGCAGCAGATACTCATATAGATGTGTCAGGGGAATTTCAAAATAAAAGCAAATCTTACCAATGATGATATATATATATTGATGTCTGATTGATGTTTTATTATTACATCCTTAGTTAGTGGTTTGTCCTTGTTGTGATTAGGATTCAGGGAGGTGTTCATGGGTAATCAGCCAAACACAGCAGATGCTTGTTGATGGAGGGGTCAAAATGAAGTCCTCCAGTTGAGGAGGAGCCTCCGAGTCTTCCTGAGATGTTTTACATTCCCTTTACTCTCCGTGTGACTGAATAACACACACCTGAGGCCACCTGTGTGAAGCAGCAGGGTTTGCGATTAACAAGGTGAGTCTAACCCTGAGTTTTCAGACTTGTGAGGACGGTTCACTTCTTATCATCACCATGGAAACTAACGCTGAACCCCTATGAGATCGAAACCAGTTAACAGCCCAACCATCGACCAGTCAGAACAAATAACTCCTTGGCCTCTTTTCAATGAACAAATTCCTTAATCCGACTGGATTCCAGCACGGGTGTTGTTGTTATGACAGTCTTCTCTCATCACAGCTCAGAATAACACGAGGATATTAAATATTTCCAACGGTTACAAGTGGTACAAGGTTTCAGTTTGATTGACCTGATTACACATAAACCACTTTTCGTCTCTCTCCTCTGCCTTGGCAGCAGAAACAGTCTCGTATTACGTGAACTTTATTTTTCCGCCTCACACAGTTTGTTGTAACTTCGCAGCTAGAGTTTCAGTCCAGTTGTGACAGAGCTGTGGAGCAATCTTGTATTTTGTATTCTGCACTGACTGGATTTACTTAGCGACATTATGCAACTCAAACATAAGCTCTTGTTAGAGTCAGACTCGGGATAAAGAGAAATTAATACACTTAGTGAGGACCTTATCAGGGACACATTCTTCACACCCTTCTTGTTAGTTCAATTATATACTCAGCCAGTCATCTGGCAGCGGTGCCAATATCGTACACGTCAGAAGCCTTCACACACACACACACATGTAAGGTCCACATCAAACATCAGAGCTGGGAACAAAGTGGACCTCGGAGGGTTTTGACTTTGGCATGATTGCGGTCATTGCTGGATGATTGTTCCGGAAGGACTGATTTGAGTTGACTGATGACGATCTCCTGTGTTTATATGCAAAAGCAGTCTCTTGAGTTTTCTTTGAGACGGTGTGAAAAAGAAAAGGACATCCAGTGAGGAGCAGTTGTTCAAACATAAGCGCCTGGTTGAGGAGAGAGCAGAGGAGAGTGACCAGACGACTGCACGAGGCTCGTGTGAACACAGAAAACCTGGACCTGGTCTAATGACTCTGGATTTCTGCCAAGGAACGCAGACACTGATCCCGTGCTTCCCTTCATACTTCCATATTCCAGCAGGATAACGCACCATGTCGGAGACCAAGACCAAGACCAAGATGTTGCCTCACACTCAAAGTTCTCAACTTCGGTGGCCTCAATCTGCAAAACCTGAATACAGTAGGAAACCTCTGTGATGTGAGAACAGGAGAGTGGAAGTCATGTGACGGGATGACATCAAACTTTCAAAGAAATGTTTCCGACATCCTGTGGAATCCATGAGACCTTTGACAGCAGACAGAGGCTCTATGCAGTGTTAATACAGTGTACCTAATAAACTACTCAAGAGGCTTCATACAGTTGACGCAAAAATCATTCTAATGTTCATAGTGAACAGTAAAATCGTGTGTCACAGCATCATGACGTTATATCAGTGAAAGAGTATGACATTAAAACGCAGCTTGGTTTACGAGTCAACCAAACAGCTCAGAGTCTGGATGTTATCTTTCTCCTGTCCGAGCCGGAGAGAGGCCGTCTGAACCAGATCAATAGGCCTATTGACCACAGAGCACTGTGCAGAATATAGGAAACCAAAGTGAAAAACCTTGGGGATGGGGTTATTAGCTTTTCTTATCAGTGTCATCTTCTTTTACTTGAAAAGGTCAAGAGGTTTGTAATGAGGAGGCGATGCTCTGAAGCACCTGCTTGGCATCAGGAGGACTGTGGTCAAGTGATAATTCACATTAAAAACAAAAACTCCCTTCAATATTTCATATTTTCTGTGATTGCATTGTTGTATTTTTGTTTTTTTTGTAATAACTCCTGCAGTTCTCAAATTGCAGCAGCTGTTTCCACCGATCACGCAACAAACGAGTTTTAAAGAAAGCTGCAGCAGGTTAACAGTGTTTTTCACTGAACAATACATAGTGTTCGAAAAAAGGGGAAACGCTCGGCCTGCTTCACAGATTGTGAGGTGGCGTTTCAGCGATATCGCTGTCAAGGTTGTTTCAGTCGGCATCACGCAGACAATAAAATGCCAAAAATCAAAATGACAATGTGAGGCCTCCTCTCGAACGCACTACAACAGAGCTGTAGACCTTTGTTTTGAGCAGCTGAGAGGGATCGTTCAGTGATACAAACCTTTACAGTTCAAGTGTTTTCATTGTCTGCTGCATCAAACATCTGCAGCATGGGCTAAATATTCAACTCTCTGGTCTGTTTGGTTTTGTTTTTTCCCTTCTGACCTCAGGCTGTTTAAAGTTATTAGAAACTACAATTTCAGACCAATAAGATGCTCTGCTCTGCGATGAGAGATGAGCTGTCCCTGTGGTTATTACACACACTTTGAAGAGCTTATTATCTTTAATATGGATCTGGTGCTGCTCCTGACAGAAAGAGGAGCTGCCTCGTGCAGGCGTTTAAAGCTGTGCTATTGGTTTTAGTGCCTGTGGTCACCCGCTGGAGACAACGTGAGATTAAATCAAAGTTTTACGTGGCGTCATCACCGAGCTCTCGCTTCAAATCCACAGTCACCTCTTGTCTTCTCCCACCCTGGTGGACCTCCCCTCAGCTGCGGTGAAAGCATTATAGATGGTTACGAATGCAGCAGCAGCAGCAGTGTGTTTGGTGTTTGCTCGTCCTTAAAGGTCACGTCACTGTGCTGCTGCTGCATCGACCTTCAGCACCACCGGCCACCCACCACTGCCTGAATCAAAGTCAGATCAGTAATGCTGCCTGCTTTCAGAGTGACTTCTGGCTCTGCTCCAAAGGAACAAACTACGTCTGTCATCACCGAGAGCTGATATGTGGCTCTTTATCTGCACATACCACACAGTCTTGATGCACTTCTTCATTTTGATCTTCTTGCACGTAATCCAAACTTAATTAAATAGATGTAACTACTTGGTGCTTGCATGAAGGTCTCCCACTGAAGTGAGGCGTGATATCCCTCAGTGCTGAGTCACTTTGGACAGAAGCATCTGGCAAATGAGTAAATGATCCTGTTCTGGTCTGGTCTCCTCCGGCTCTGGAGAAAAATGTCTGGCTCTTCCACTTCTGAAATCCTGCACCGTGTTCACCAGCTCACTGCGTCTCTCTGTTGCCTGGTGCTGAGGGCCCACCAGGGCTTCTTCAGCTGCATGACAATAGATGGGAGTGAGAGTGGAGTAAAGCAGTGAACTTACAAATCGAACAGTTTAATGGGAGCTGCAGGGTTGTGTAATGCCGTCTCAGGTAGTGCAATCAAAAGTGGTCAGTTCTTCTAAGTTCAGGTGTGAACGCATCCAAGGACACATTCAGAGGTGATCTGGGGAAAAAAAAAAACGTGTCCACATTCCTTCAGCGAAACGAGCGCAAATATGTCTCGACCACATGAAACGACCGACCACTCTACTGACGTCTTCTGCTGCATCTGTCCAATTTGTCCCAACTCTGTTTTACAATATGAACTTAAAATATTTCTGTATTACATTTCAAATGGATTAAACTTTATTTCATTGCAACAGCTGTGCACAGTGCATCGGTTCACTGCACCCCTTCCTACCTCATCCTCTCTCTGCTGTCACACTGCGTGCGGTCGGTCGGAGACACAGGTGCTGACCACATGACATCAAAGCCCCATGGGACCCTTTTCATATTATATATTCCCACTTGAACCACTGGTAATATCATAATATTTATCAATGCCAATTGATAATGTAAAATCTCTAATGATGAGCATGATGTTGTTTCAGTGTGACTGACCACACACACACACACACACACGAGCACAATCATGTTCGAACCAAGTTCCCGTCCTGTTACTGTCACTCTGAAAAAGAAGAAAAAAAAATCTCATACATGGGACAAACAATGCATGGACACAGGGACACCGTTTCTGTGTGATGTCAAACATAGATTATATGTCTGTTATTCCTGTGCTATAATAAAAAGCATGGATAAAGTCAGAGGGCCTTGTGATAAGAGGGTGATTACTGTTTTTTTTATGCCTGAAAATCGGGAGCATAGTTTTTATTTCACGTTTATTAGCTGCTCGTGTCAGCTGAAGGCGCTTCATTGTGTGACATGATGTCCTGCGAATGCGAGGCTCAATACCTCATTGTTTCCACTCTAGCTTCCATTTAGTCTCACAAGAGACACTACACATGATTTCCATTAAGTGAATAAACATGTTTTTCTGTGTTTCTGATGCAAGTAATAAAACTCTCCTCTCTCTCTCTCTCAGCGTTGGCTTTACGGCACGATACTCTTTGATGTCTCTCCACGAGTGTTATGGTAATCCACTGATGCCAAAAGGAGTTTAAATTAAATGCATTAGTGTAAAGGAATTCACTTCTTTCCTAAATCAATGCACTTTTAAACACCAGCACCTGCATTCATTTTACCCACGGTTCTTTCTATTTACATTTTTTGACTGATAAACCTTTTAAAATGCCAATTAAACAAATTACAAGCGATGATGGCATTGTGTATCGCTCAGCTGTTGCTCTGTTCTTCGCCCTTCAACTGCTCAAGTTTAATCCCGGGTTGTCTGGAACGAATCACACACGCACAGTGAGAGGCCGCCGCAGTTTCCATCAGGCCACAGTTCAAAGTGAGGCTGTGAAACCGGGCGTCTCCGAGGTCTAAGGGTTTAAAGATGAACCGTGTTCACACAGTTCAGCTTAAAGAACCTAATGAGGTTAATGTGTTGCAAACAGCTCAATTATGGCAGCAGGATTAGAAACAAAGTGAAAGGGAACATTGGGTCCTGTGTTGTTGTTTTTTTTTTTTTTTATAGTGTCAATAAAACAGGAATGAGAATTCTTAGATAAACCGAGTTTATAATTAACCACCACAGCTCAGTTATTTCTCGTCCATCTGAATTTACCTCGTGAGTTATATTTAGTTTGCATCAGTTATATTTGAATTTATGTTGTAAACCCAATTCAAAGAAACCAGTGTTGTATAGACAAGTGTAACGTTTAACACCTTTAACTGTGGCCGCAAGTTCACGATGACTGTAAAAGCTGCAATAATGTGACTGCAACGGTAGAAAGGAGCCATGAAGTCAAGAGACATCGCTGACATTACATATACATGTGCCAAAAACACAATATCCATCTGAAGCTCGATAAGAAAAGACTTCAACATCAGCCACTGGCCGTGTTGAAGTAACTGTAGCAGCAAAAGCTGTTGCGTGTATAATACTGTGAGGATTAAATCTTTGTAGCATCAAACACTGTGTACCAACTGGAGCTCTAAGCTTAGAAGTGAAAGGCTTCTGTTCTTCACAGACGAATCACAGCAGGACGCTCCTTTGGGACCCAGTTAGAGGCTGAACATTTTGTCAAAATATGATTTTTTTTCTTTTTTCTTTTAACAAAAACAGACCAGTGGATGCAGCAGCAGCAGCACCATTTCAGTCTAGATTGATTAGTATGAAATCCTCTGACTTTCTCCTTTTCCTGTTTGTGCCGTCATGTTTTTTAGTAATATACTCAATGTAATAAAAGTGATACAAAAAAAGAAAAAGAAAAAGACTTTTCTTTCAGCACCTCCAACACATAAATTGAGTTTTCCACTTAGGCCAGCTGCTTTATGCCAAAAATGTCTAATCTAATGTCTAATATTAGCAAGCTGACACACAGAACGAAAACAACATGATAATAAACATAAATCACACCGATAGATCCAGAATAACAAGCTCAATAAGCAGCTGTAATTGTCAGCAGTCAGTGTCATGGTTATAATAATGAGTGCAAAAACAAAATGAATGGGAAGTAAAAGTTGAAAGACACTTGAAAAAAGAGCTTAGAGGCTTAAAGAAAAACTGTTCAATGTAAAAATATATATATATAAACCGTAACAAAATGCATTAAAAGGACGATAATTCACTGTTTTTCACAGGTCTTAAAGAGGAACTACGCTACATTTTGACCTGAATCAATCAGCTTCTCAATCATTGTGATGGTTAAATAAACGACTTGTGACTTGTAACAGGGAAAATGGAGGCTCTCTGTCCTCCACCTTGTAAGATCAGAGCCTCCGACACGGCGGCACCACGACACAAACGCGCTCCGTAACCCGTGACCTCTTGTTTTTCACAGATAAGACTACACAAATACCCACATCGTAACACGCCTATGATAAATTACGTTACCCACCGCTCCATGGATTGACTTCTGAGGAAAAACAGAACAGAGGAAAAGCGACTGGACATCCATAACTCCCCTTTAAGCTAAAAACGCCTGTTGACAATGATCTGCTGATCTGCTGCATCTGTCACTGACAGGCTGAGAAAGACAAAATGAATAAGAAGATTGTTTTAATAAAAATTATTATTCACCTTCCTGAGTTACATTTTGAAGCCTTGACTTGTTTCTTTATTTGTTCCCGTGAGTTGACACATGCACGAGCTTGGTGACAGTGTCGATCTGTTGTTGACTGCTCATGTCTTGTTCAGCCTGGATAGAGGAACGTGCTGCGAAGGTAAAGTCTGTGTTTGTGCCGGTGAAACCCCCCACACGAAAGTCCAACTTTAAACTTCTTAACCACTAACTCGTTTAGCTGTGATAAATGAATGACTTCAATGACATCACAAACATTATCCTCACGCAAACAACCTGATTTATCTCTTCGCATTAGGCTGTTACTGCGAGCAACTAGCCAGGCCTTAGTCACATTAAGTCAAAACAAGTATCAGTATTTGAAGTTTTCTTTCTCACAGTCATTTTGTGTAAAACCCAACAACGTGCAATGAATAAAGTTATTTAAAAAGATAATGAGCATGTTTTTTCCCGCCCCCACAGAAAGCTTCTTGCAAACGGGTGTGACGTGTCACAGTTTTCCAGCCTCGCGGAGAACATATGATCAATCACCAGAGATATATCAATCACGTCTCATGTTCTGTGCAGCGGGGCTGCTGTACAGTGCATACATGACGCAGCAGCTCCCCCATTGGTGCGGCTCCTGTGACACGCTTACCAGCAACTCATGACCACCACAGGCAAATTATTGGCAAATACCATGCCGTCACATGATGCACAGACAACGACTCCGTGAACGCACCATCATGAAAATGAGCAAAACCAGCATAAAATCAACTGTGGAAGGCTATGGGTCGTGAACTGTTCTTACTTCAATGCAACTTTAGACAGTGAACTATATGAAGTCCCTAATTGTGATAAACTCTCCCAGACCTCCCTCTTATTAGGCCACAACCATCATGTCACTAGATGTCACACTGTTGACTCCTGCTGCAGATTGGTGTAAAACATCGGTGGAGGAGGGATAAGCAGATTCAATATTGCTCCTCATTTGTAGCGTCAAATTCCTGGAGCTGGAATAAATATGTTCATTTAAGTCCATGTAGAGTGTGAGCAGAGTGTGTTTTATTACGTGTACGGCTCTGGTCCTCCTGCCCCTCTAGATTTGCCTGATAAACAGCTCTGTGTGCGAGTCGGGCCTGAAAGCCTGTGCAGTCAATTTTGGCGATTACCGTCATTTAAATAAACGTCGCTCCACCAGAATCTCAAAGGACGCCTCCAGACATCTTGTGGAATCCATAACACAAATACAAATCGAGGCCGTTTAGAGAGCGAAGGGAGATCGACCAGCACCGGTGATATGTGGTGCTCCAAATAAAGTCTGCAGCACCTGGAGACACAGAAGTAATAATATCACAGGACATCATATGGTTCTCTATATGGTCTGCTGTGAAAAACACTAACACCTGAATGGCACACATTAGGAGTGACCTACCTGACCCCTTTCTATCATGCTCCAGTGTTTTGAGAACACCAGCGGACACAGAGACAAGACTGTGGCTTTGTTAAGCGAGGACTGGCTTGTTTTGCGGGAGCATTTCCTGACACGCAACCAAATAAAACAACAGCAAATGCCAGTTCCTGCCCAGCCTCCCACATCTTCACCGCACCAGGCCAATACTGTACTGGAAATGAACCAAACTCCTCTAGCCTTGGCTGAACACATCCATTTTTTGACCTCGTATATCTAAATACTGCAATATGATTATATAACAACACGGTACAGATTGTAATAACATAACCATAATCATTGTTAATATTCATTTTAAAATCTACATTTCACAACACTGGGATGATTTCCCACATCACACGATCAGTATTAGCAGATGTCTTGTTTTCTAACAGGACGCATACAGTCACCCATAAATACTGGTCAACATCTCATCGATTGTGCAGAATAAACCATTTGTCTTTAAGACATCAATGACGCCTTTAATAACCCCCAGTTAAAAAAAATACATAAATCAACAATTACATGCTCTATATTAAAGGGCATCCTAACGTCACGCTCAGTTTCCTGCAAAGAAAAAAAACTAGACTAGGTAAAAAGAAGAAAAGGCTTGTTTTCAAATCAAATACAAAAATATTAAAAGATAAAATACCAATTTCTAACTGGAAATGGAAAGTAGAGGCAGTGCGGAGAGAGGTTGGAGAGATAAGGCGAAGGTGCACAGTGACTGGATCATCACCTCAGGAGCCGAGATACTGATAATACACATATTCAAAATATAAGAGTCGAAATGTCGAAATGGTGTCAGATTGCCGGCTTTGTTCTTAGTGTTACTGTGTTTTCCTTTGTGCTCTGAGTGGCTGCTGACGTCCCTGTTGGTGCGTCTCTCTCCAGCCTGTAGGTTTTACTCTCTTATCATTACACTCACTTCTCTGTGCTCACGTCACTGCAACTGGATCCAGGAAACAACTCAATTCGTGGCATTGCAATGACTTGAACTCTATGTCACTTTACTCATTTGTTATTCACGGTCACTCGCCACCTTCACTTCTTGACTCTGCCCATCAAACACACGTTTCACCGCAGCACGCCACACAATGGCAACAGTATGTAGGAGAAACACAGGAAGTGGGCTCTGAAGGAGAAGGTGAATCAACAGCACTGGGTTGTCCACAGGTCAGTGTATCAGAATGATAACGTATGTTAAACATCGCTCTTCACAGGGTTAGATATGTAATAGTAATAGATAACACGATAACCTTTGACCAGTGTCAGACAAACCTTCGTCTTGATCTCACTAAACCGACTCAACTACGGTGAAAAAACGTCATCGTTTCCGTCAACAACCTTTTGTTTCCTGATGAAAAAGGGTAAAAACGGTAAAATATATTGACACTTTCCTCAACAGATAAAAAAAACAAGATGAAAATGTTTGGCTGAGATGAAATCCGAGATTGGGGAAGGTGTATTCTCCTCCAACTTCCAAAAAGTGTGACCAATGGACAGTAGGTCAAAATGCCTCTGTACAACAGCTGCTCTTCGGTGGACGCCTCGTTGCCTGTAAGCAAAAACTGCTGGACGTCATCATCGTGTTAAGTCTGCCTTCGTAAAGAAAAACAAAAAAAACATTTGTGACCGGTTCCCCAGGTTTGGAAGTCGGCCTCTTCACCAGAGGGATCTGCAAAGCGAAATGAAATCGCTGGCGGGTTTGTCTGAGTTCACTCAGGCTGATGAAAGACACCACTATCTTAACAAATGAGGTGCTTTAAAATCAGACGAAGGGCATCGGTACAACAAAGGAGCCAAACAATTAGTGTCTGAAAACCACTGAGCGTGTGGAAAAGTATATCACGCTGCCTGAGTGATTGCAGGCAGTTTGATGTGTCTTCTTTCAGCCATTACAAAGACTCATCGCCATTCAAACCCAGCGTAATTAAACGTAGGCCAATTAAAGACGATGTGAAACACTGAGAGGAAACAAAGACAAAACTTTCCATAGTCCTCTTCAACCTCATAAGTTTTGATCCTAGACAAAACCATTAAACGTTACTCACTTGAATCTTTCTTCAAGTTATGAACATTTAGACATTTTTGTAAATGCGAGTCAGTCAACAAAGACATTTCAAGGTTAAAATGGTACGGTTGAGAAAAAGTGAAGCTGGGCTTTTCATTACTTGTAAAACACAATGTATGAGAGAAGTTTTGATTTGTTTCCTTTGTTGCTCTCACGAAACAAAACAAAAGAAAAGAGAAGTGAAAAACTTTGAAAAAAACATGCCTTTCACTGTGAAATCAGTAAAGTGCTATATATTTATTTATTTACTGGATTTTAGTAGTTTAAAGAAACAGATGAGTGTGACTGAGATTCTCGTTCTCATATTATATAATATCTAACTAACTGAAGCTCCTGACCTCCGACCTGACCTGCGCTTACGCGGCCGTACGCTTTGTACGTGTTTGGTGGAGGAGTGATACAGGACATAATGTAATTCCTACCATGGTGTAACCGGAGATCTAAACTCCATACAATGATCCAGCCACATCTCCCTCTCATGCACCTATGAGTGTCCAATGAAAACGAACAACAAGAAAGGGAGCAGATCTTTCCACATCGAAGAAAACCACTCTTCAATAGCGCTTTGTTGAAGTACGCAAGGGCGTTGAAGGTTGCAGACGTGCTGCCATAAAAGGCCTATTATGAGTGTGAATAGGAATACACGCTATGGAGTTTGAATGCAGTTCAGATATTTTCTCGGTATTAAGAGTCACGTTACATTTGAGTATCTTCGAGGGACTCGTTGAAGGAAATATGTCTGCGTACTCTGACTCAGAACTGCCTTGGGCACCGGTGGCGGTAGCTTTTTAAATATCTGTAAGCTGCTGCGGAGATTCACTTCTGAGGGAAAACAGTCTGGAGAGACGACGTTTAATCAAAAGACAGAGCCTATTTTCATCTCTATAATGTTTGCCTTGTGTCAAACGGGTCATCTGCGGGCTACAGAGTCAGCTAGTGGAGACCCTGACTATCACGTTCAAAGCAAATATAGCTATTACAAAGAACACTGATAATCAAGAAGTAAGGGCAGAACAGAAGGAGAGGTTACTGGGCTCCTGCTCCGGGCTGACCCAGAATACACAAACAAACAAAGTGCAAGAATTTCTGCAGATTTCCATTAAAGGAAATTCCAGTGAATCAATTAAGATATAAACAAGCAAATGAATATATTTCCATGATGACGCAGCAGGGACCGAAACCAAGCTATCTCAAGATTCACAATTAACCCACAGTGTAGCATCAGCTGTTAGCTCAGTGATGCGATAAAAGCTCTGAACTACGATAAAGAATAAAGAAGAAAAAACATGCATAATAATATCTGTATCATTCTGGCAACACAGAAACAGCAAGTGTTTCCAGGGGACATTAAAAAGTGATGAACCTGTTTGGATGATGAAGAGGGCTGTATAAGCTTGGGTACAAGAGTAGAGGCTTCTATGGTTTTGGACACAGGTTACTTCTTTTTTTTTTTTTGCTGTGGAGCTAACGTTGTATAATTGCCTTGTTTTGCCTTGTTTCACATCTGTCATGCTGTCATCTCCCACTGGATATGATACGTTTCCCTGGAGTTGAAAGAACGCCTAAAAACATCCTGCGATACATCATTCCTAAACTGTGATTTCACAGGTCAGCAGGGCGTCTTCATTTCAGAGTTTTGGAGATATTGTACCTCAGATATTACATGTTTTAAAGCTGATCCAATGCTAGTTTTAACATAATTTTTAAAAAAAACAAAAAACACTGTATATACATAAATCATTGATTGCAGCTTGTGAGAATCAGTCTAAAGAGGTTAATAACGCACATAGTGATTATTTTTATAAAGCTATTTGAATTTGCTAATAGTGCGGTGCAGATGTATTCATATGGGAGGGGGGGAAACTGCTGACAATATTAAAATAACGGAAACATAATTTTGACTGACAGGCTGTCCAACACCGTGGTGCACGGCATTCTGGGAATGAATACAAATAAGATTTTTTTTTAAATACAATGTATTATTAGTAGGGCCATGGTTTAATAAAGAAATTATGATCTGGTATTTTCTACACATTTAGATTAGAGTTTAAAATGAATGTGCCATTTCTTTCCCCCCATCATGATAAACTATGCTGTTACAAAAACATGATATAGTAGATTTACTGGATTTATCAAGATATATGTTTAAAATTAGTAAAACTAAAATTACTATCTGCACATTTTCACACTATGTAAAAAACATCTCTAATGAAGCGTTACATGGTTGAACACAGTGTGTACGACTGTATGTCACTGTTACATAATGAATGTAACATCATGTCAAGTTTCACCCCTGTCTCTGTTTTCCTTTTCCACTGACCTGTCCTGTCATTTCAGCTCCTCTCCCACACTTTGATCATTCACACTCGATCCCAATCAGCTCACCTGGCCCTGGGCTTTGCTGTCAGTCCAGCCTTGCATATGTACTCCCACAGTTTCCTTTGATCCCTGACTCATGTGTTCGTTGCTTCCAAGCGTTCTCCTAAAGTACAAATCTCACAGTCTATTAGTATTATTTGTGCATTTCGACCGACTTTTTACACTCTTCTTCATCGTCTCCTGAGTTGCCGTCAGTATCAGAGTTGTTACAGCCAGCAATTATGATAAACTGCTAGAAAATCAGTGCATGAGGAATTATTAGATTTGATTATTTTTCCAGACAGGCAGGGTGATTTCACTTGACAGAATCACATGCAATGCAATAATTAAACTACAGTGATATAAAACGAAGTTGTAGAACCATAACCACTGCCATGATAAAGTCTGGCAGATATATATACCGTAGCTGAAAGTCTAATGAGTGACATTCACAAAGACACAAAGGATTCATTTGTTACATCCCTCACAGGATCCTTGAGCGACGCATCCGTTGTGTCTAAACTATTATTGCATCGCTGCAGCAGTTATAATCTTTTCAGACCACGTGAACTCGATGCACAATGTCTATCAAATTAAATCTAAAAATTATTTAGAAAAGATATGAAAGGAGGTCATCCCACAAATGTAATTATCACCCACAAAATTACAGTGTACACATCTTATTTTTCAGATCTTGAATTTAGTTTTACTTTTTCGGCTTTGGCAGCGGAAACAGACTTTTATGATGATGTGACTCATCCCAGTGTTTTTTTCCTGATGTAAACAATTTGCTGGAAACTATAATTATATTAAAAAAAGAATTACAATATATCTATAAAGATAAAACTATAATTAAGTCATATTTATGGGCCATGTTACAATATTTTGCATAGCCTGAATGTAGAAGTTGTTTGTTATTTTCTGGTGTAGTAGAAGAACAGAGTAATAAAATAAAACCACTCTGACAGACAGCAAAAAACTTAACACATTAAACAGGCTACAGCCGTAATTAACAGCCGCAAAGTGACTGATGTGCTGTCTGTTAACACGTCGGCCATGTAAGTGCCATATAAATTAATGGTGTAGTGAGGAATAATGCAGAAAGACACATAATAATAAAGATTTGAGAAGCAAAACAAACACCTCGTTCTTCCCAGTGCTACTTCCTGCCTTCTTATCCCCGGACATGCATCGCCACGGCAACGGCACATTGGCAGAACTTGGGAGTGTCTGACACGTTGTGGCATTTAAATCTTTTGTATGAAATGTCACCGAAGAAATGCCACGAAGAAAAAAAAAATCAACAAGAGCTGGGGTTGCTGCTAAAAGCTAACGAGAAAGGTGGTGTTACCAAAGCATTTCAAATGATGCACCCAATCAGATCAACCCACGGTGGGATCAAGCTCGTATTTTTAGGTCGCTATGGCAATAAAGCCTTTTGAATGTGGCTCATGTAACATTGCAGAGCAAACAGCCAGAGCAACTGTTGAACGACATTGCTGCTAAAACTGAGGTGCAGGGAGCACGAGGCAGGACTTCTTCTATCACAACTAACACCACAACATCATATCTTGGCAACTTATATATCATGTGGCAGAATAAGCGTTTTTTCTTCCTTTGTTTACCACTGTTATGAGTTTCAGTTCCCCCTTCAGAGTCAGGCCGTCACGTAAAAGAGAAGTTCTGTTTTTTGTTTTTTTTTGCAACCTGGACCTTATTTCTAACCCGAACAACTTTGGTGTATCTTGGAGTCCTCCAGACGATATTTAAAACCATTCGCGTACTATATCCATATAACGGGAGTAATGGGGCATCGTCAATGCAGCGTCTAAATAAGACATCATCTGCCGCCAAACTCGTTCAATTCACCATTATTATATTGCAAAAAACGGAACTTCTCCTTGAAAGGCCTCATACTGTGCACTTTTCTCTGGGTTTATTTGAACTGTTTATATCCCTAGACCAAGACCAAGTACCTGTGATCCTCTTAATATGGTTTTACAGCTCCTTTCTGTAGCCTTTTTCCGTAGCTCTAGCAGGCACAGGTCGTTTAGCCAATCAGAGTTGTTCGACAGACAGCCGTGTGGCGACGGTGGACGTCTGTGGAAGGTCGGTTTGAGCGATGACATGCTTGTTCTTCACGGAGTGCTGTGATGACCAGACAGATAAAGGAGTGTTAAACTGATTTCAGGGTGTCGCGACCCGATACACGATCATGTGGATATAAAATGATAACAGCAGCACAAAACTCTTCACTGCCACTGAAACAGCCACAGCAACAGTTAAAAAAAAACACACCGTGTATGAACGAAGTCTAGGTGGGCGGAGTTGCCTTATGTGTGACGTCACACAAAGGAGGAAGTGCTATCCGCTCGTCATAAAAAGAGAGAGTTCCTACAAACGGGCGGTGTGCATTTCTCCGTTAATGACCAGTTTGATGCCTGGGACAGTATATACGTGGCCCAGAGACCTTCCCAATCATTAAAAAATAACCAAACGTTAAATTGTGAACACTGAAATCTGACGTTCATTCAAGACAACTCAAAAGAAATCAAGAAGTCACAACTCCAGCCAAATTTCTGACTTCATAGACATCATAGTGTTCATGCTACAGGTCAACTCGGAGGAGAAAAAACATGGATTCCCGAAAGAAGTTTGGCATATTGTGGCTGTTTGCTGAACACTAAAAATATATGCAGGTGAGGATGCGTGGAAAACATCGACAAATAACTTTTGTTCCTCTCTTACCATTAACAGTGAGGGCTGCCATGTTTCGTTGCTCTGACGTGAAGTTGGAATATCGGAGCACTGAGACGATTCATTTCCAAGTTTGACGGCGTTCAATTCATTTTTCACAACTCGCAGCTAGTTTTTAACGAGCTGCAGGTTGTCTTGAAAGCAGCATTATAGGTATGAAATCGCTGTATTTTCGTTTTGTTACATTAATCATCCATTTCCCCGACTTCCGTGTTAGTTTTTCCAACTGCCAAGCTCTCCACTCGGAGGTGACGTAATTCCGAACTCTGACTTCCAACGTAAATGGAACGCACCGCCGCCTCGAGCGTTCCCTGTTGTTGTTTAAACTTGTACCCGGACATTGTGTAAATAAAGTTTTGTTTTATGCACAACAAGCGGGAGGGCTTGGATCTCTGTCCCTTTGAGAGGCTTCAGATTATCGGATTGAGTTTACGCCCCCTTCTGTTTTACCTGACGCTCGGTCCTCCACACTCCTCCCCGGTTCACCTCTTCTTCTGGCTTCAGTGGGGTCCACGTGTGAGTTGCGGTGCCCCCCTCCGGTGATATTTCCCCCACCCCTCACTCGCCATAACTTGTAGGCCGCAGCCATAGACTGTATCGCAGCTCTGGAGTAGTGTTTTTTTTAAGTGGGAATCTATGGGCTCGGTTCAATTATGTTGATATAGGATATAGGAATTAACATATCCATATGTAGATCTTTCTTTTCTTTTCTTTTTTTCCTTTCCACTGCTGTTGGTTTGGTTTATTTCTGGTTAATTAGGTTCGAGATTTAATTTCAGTCACACACTCCCCCTATAATGAAGCCAGCGAATTGTGTAGGCTGTAGGTTTAGCTGGTGTTACATCTACTGTCTCTTCTGCACTTCATGGAGCGATTATCTCATTATCTCAGGATGGCGAGCTTTGCTATCTTTAGAAAACTTGGGCGATATTTCTGTCTCAGTTTCCGACATAAAGAAGATAACATGCTGAGACCCATGGCTCTTCGGTTTCGTGATGCTGGGTTGCTCCTCTGGCGCTGGAGGAACTGACTTCACTGTATCACCAGACAGACACCAGCACTAATTCACTCTTGAACCAGTGCATCCATACATAATTATTAAGCTTAATGCATTTCCTCTGAAAGTTGTATTAAAAGGCCTTACTTATCTTATTTTCCTCATTTAAAGTGTGAATACAGGGAGCAGGAGCTCCAGCAGCTCTTCACACACACACAAACAAACTGTTCAACATGGAGAAAGCTCTCCATGTTTGGCTGCTGCCTCCTTCATCCCACTGCGAGGGAGACGGCTAAAAATTGCTGCCAGTATCTGCATGTCAGGTCCGTACTGTCAGATTTGAAGGGGAGGTACCTCTCTCTCTCTCTCCCCCTCTATCTCCCCCTCCCTCTCTCTCTCTCTTCCCCTCTCTCCTCCTCTCTCATAGCTCAGCATCTCACGATGCATGAATCCACAGGTCTGACGATCCACACACAGAGGCAGCATCTTATCCATCTCAGCCACTTGGGGGGAAGGATTTGAGTCACAGCTCCTGCGAGGGGTGAGTCATTTTTCATCTCTTGTGTGTTATAATGGCTCTCTGCATTTTCACACCGTTTTATTGTCAGAAGTTGCAGACTACTGACGTGTAGTAGCTGATGTTAAACACCTGAAGTGTGTGTGTGATTTCACACCACTTTTATGTTTGTGATTTAAAGTTCATGAATTTATAGGATTTGTTTTTTCCGGTTACAAAACATGCTGCACTTGTGTGACGGTTTCAGGTTTGTGTTGGATACCTCTTATTATGAAACATAATGCATCATAACAAACCCTTGGCTTTTAATATCTTCTGATTTCATGGACTTAAAGCTGCAGAGATATAGCCTCGATCAGAGAGAGGGGGAGCCCCGTTGTGTGTGAGCCGCTCTGCTACTTCCTATGGAAACATAAACACAGAGAGGTCCAGATGCTGCTTAGTTTCTGGCATTTCGCCCAGTGGATATTTGCTTTAGCTGAAGAATTAGCCCTGCATTACTCCACAGTAATGCTTCTTCACAGAGCCGGTGCGTAGCCGAGAGATATTAAAGGTGAGCTGCCTCCCTCCGCCTCTGAGCTGGGGCGCAGTTGAAATGTTGAATGTTTTATGTTTCACACTGTGGCACAAAAAACTGAGCGGGAACACCCAGTTGAAGCGGAGAGATCCTCCGCTTCGTTCGCACCACAGGAGACTTAACAGACGCCACCAGCCCTTGTGAAGGAAGTGCTCTGTTCTTTTTTTCGGTCTGTTCATGTTGCATTGATTATCAACACACACAGATTAGTCATCACCACTGTGGTGAAGCAGAAGCAGCGAACGTTATGTGATCTGAATCTGGACTCTTGATATACACATTTCTTGCTGGGGGACCTGAAACTCCTCACACTGCTGCTGCTGCTGCACACAGTTCACTGGAGTTACATAATGTGGTTTGTTATGACAAGTTTGTTGTTTCCTGTGCGCTTGTGATCATATGCATATGGTCCTAATGATGAAGTCATGTAAATTAGCGTTTGGCCAACAGAAGCTACATGTCCAAAAACATTCTTGGATCATGACTTGAAGGATGGTGGC
The DNA here is from genome assembly GCA_900303245.1 of Selene dorsalis. Taxonomy (NCBI): domain Eukaryota; kingdom Metazoa; phylum Chordata; class Actinopteri; order Carangiformes; family Carangidae; genus Selene; species Selene dorsalis. The sequence goes on along the minus strand of OMNW01001716.1, from coordinate 2,748 downwards.
ACCATCTGGCAGGAATAATAATGAAAAAAAAAACTATTTAACATCATGTCAGTGATGTTGTGTAGCCATGGCAACTTAAAAAAAAAAAAAAAAGTGGCTCATGACCATCATCATGTTTTGCTATCGTCCGTGTCATTGTCATTGGAGCCAGTCCCATCATGGGATCAGCTGCAGATTGAGATCTCCGCATTGTCCTCACTCGCTCGGTCATGCTCCGTCGGCCTCCAGTTGTTGTGTTTGTCCACGCACACATCAGAGAGCAGAGAGCACGCTCAGCAGGAGCGGCTCCCCCGGCTTCACAGCCTCAGCCTTCTCAGCTCTGACAGACGACAGGCGCTGTCCCTTTTTAACCTGAAAAGTGCATGCTGGGAAGTAAAACCTCACAATAAAGCAGTCAAATGATTCTAATAGGCAAGGCATCAGAAGAGAAAAACATCAATGAATTTTACTGTTAGTTCAATAAATTACGTTTAAATGTGTTTTCTTTTGTCACACACTGCTTGTGTACCGACTGTTCATGCATGGTACTGGCACTAAGAGTCACTTTAAGTCATTTACTCGAGTTAATGCACCCTTGCACATCCTTTCACATTATGTCTGTTAAACGCACCACTGCTCATCGAGCTTCTGCTGCTGCCGCCACTGATAAACTTTTTTTTTTTTTCTGCAATTTGTTGGTGAAATCGTGTGACTATCAGAGATGAAGATTAAATCTCACAGGTCAACATGGACTGGACCTGTTTGCTTGTGATTTCAGTTGACATGACAGGACAGGAATGCGTTGAGGTCTCTACGATAAAAACACGTGACCACGTGTGATTGACGAATGGGTGGCGTGGCTAACGAGCTTAATTGAAAATGCTGGCAGCAGAGCAGAGTCGGGTCAGATCAGCCTTTTCACAGCTCAGAGTTTATGTCAGAAAAATCTTTACTGCACATTTTTACATCAATCATGACTGAAAGAGGCTGCAGCTGTAATTTCACGT